>OY998146.1:8249097-8456507 GCA_963921925.1 Sphagnum tenellum
GACATATATCCATATGTAGACCCAAATTGAATTTTTTATATTATGTACACATTGCTTTCAGTTTCAGATTTAAATTAATTATATGTATCAAGATAATTAGTTTATTAGTGAATTTAGATAGATAATGATCTAGTAATTATTGATGAGATAATAATTATCTTAATTAATAGGTTTAATTCATTATTAAGTATCTTGAACTCAAATAAACATTTATTTAATTACTATTTGATGAATAATTATTCTTCTTATACATCCATGTTATTTAATCTAATTAAAAAAATTAGTTAATTGAAAACTAATTATATGAGTTACATTTATTTATTCAAATTAATAGTGAATTATTTAATATAATTAATTTTATTAAACATAATTAATATTTAATAATCAAATGATTGAAACAATAATTATTTATAAAATATTGGATATGAATTTATATCCTTATTAAATTATACATTGTTGCACAATAAACACAACATAGTTGAACACTACTAGTTCAATAATGGCACACCATTGGCCCTACTAGTTGTATCAATGGAAATCGTAGTAGAAAGTTAGTTGCAAATATATCCCATAATGAGTAGTGGAAATGTGAACATGTGGGATATGTGGGATATGTACATTGTACAATGTACAATGTGGGATATGTGGGAAATGTGAACATGTAGGATATGTACAAATCATCGTATAAAAGACCATTTGCAACTATAATACATTTAATTGATTTTCTAACATGGTAATTATTTATTAATTTCCGGTATTTTCAAGGGGGTAGTTGCATAGTAGTTGTAATACCAAAGGATAGTTGCACAATAATTGTATACATGTCGTTTTTTGAGCTTTAATTGTAAGGCAATGTGGTTTTGGTGGATGCAATTTCTAATAGTGTTGTCTCTACCATGATCATAATTCCAAGTTAGATCTAAGTAAGTCAAATGTTTTGATATTGATCAAAGCTCATGATCATTTTGTACAAAAGCACATGCAATGTTTGGTATGTTATACATATTTGTTGTAGTTGGAAAACTTTTTGCTAACATTTTCACCAAGTTGTTATTGTGTTTCCATTGAAGGTTATTTGATGACCTAAAGGTTACCATAATCATTATTAGTTCATTTAGAAAAACCTAGGAGATGTTTTGAATGGGGTTTTCTATTGTAATAAAAAGTTTGTAATATGACCTTTTTTATATGAAATGGAGGGTGCATTTCATGTTATTTTTCCATTGTGTACATGTTGTGATGTGTGTTTTGCAAATTCATAAAGCTTGTGTGTGTAAAAAAAGCTCCAAGTGTTAAACTTGTGGTTAAAAGCATTGCATGGTTCTTGCACCCTTCTCTTTGTTGCACGACCACTTCAATACATTTTGATAATATATGAAGCAAGTCTTAAATGTTACATCCAATTTGCATGTACTATAATGTACCAAACATCCAACAAATGTGCAATGTTTAGTCTCATGTTTTGAAATGTGTTTGCAATCCTAGACTTACAACTACTAGCCATCATCACAAATTGGTTATACAACTTGCCAAACATGAAACATTTGTAGTTAATGCAACAATCTAAAGTTATTACAAGATGACAATACATTTATGTGTTGTTTTTCAAGACCTCTAGTGTCATGTAAATAATATCATGTCATTACATTATTTACATTAGAAATAGGGCAAGAGATGTACAATAGTTCTATTATACTTGCTATATTTCCCCATCTCTAATTGCATATCCAATCTAGATAATATTATAGTCCTAACTTTTTTCCCAAACTTCTCATGCAACAAATTTTTCTCCTCTTCATATGCAAATATTCCACTTATTATGTCAATAGACTATAAATATGATGACCTTGCAAAAAGAAAAAAAACCAGAATGGACTATTATTGCCCTAGATGTTCCAAACTACCACAAAATGCAAACTCCTCATTGATACCAAATCCAATCCTAACAACAAAAGAACCAAACCTTGAAATAGGTCTAAGTTGACTTGGAGTATTATAGTCTTCCTTTACAACTTGCAAGGAACATGATTAGGGAGCATGATCAAGAACAGAGTGTGCAATGAGCTTGGAGGTCGTTTCTAGGAATGTTGCAAATAGGGATATATGGATAGTAAGAAATACGCATTGTGTAGAGGGCCATAGGTAGAAGAGAGGAGGATGTCAAAAATGGAGGATCCTTAGGGATTTTAGATTTCAAAAAGAGAAAATAAAAACTGATGTAACTCTTGTACAGAGTAGAAGAAGTTGAATAGTGTTGATGAACCAAGAGCCTTTGGCACTCATGGTTGGGTGGTGAATTTGTGCACTTGCACACGATGTAAAAATTCTGCAGATAAATGTTGGAAATAACATTGGATTTGAAGTTTTGGGTACGATTGGTTTTGTGGTCTGGGTTATGGCAATTTTGCTCAATTATTTGGAATTATTGTTGAAGAAGTGTGTAAAAGCAATGATTAGAGGAAAGAAAGAAAAGGAGGAAGGCAAAGCCTAAGGTTCATTGCAAAGAAGGTCAAGGAAACAGAGAATTTCAAACTCTCTGGAATTGTAATGCTTTGAAGGGAGAAGTGATTCTCGGCTATTTAAGTGACTTTAAAAAAAATAGGTCACCTAGTTGTAAGAAGCCCCAAAAGTGGCCTGAAACTACCTTTTGGTGGTAACTTTCCACTGAGCTGTTGAACCTAGCAGGTAGGGGTTGTACTTGGTTTGTTTTATTATTATTATTTTGTTTACCGAGAGACTGGGTGCCAAGTGACATAGGAGTGTTAGACAGAGTAAAGTGCATTTGGAGACGTTTGGGGAGTTATTTTTGGAGAGACTAAAGAAAAACATGCGAACAATCTGTAGCAGATTGTCACCTCTGCTATGGTTGACATATCTATTATCTGATGATTGCTGTTGGAAGAATGATGATCTTTGTAAACTCGCATGATTGAACTTGAGTAGTTTTCTATTTGGGACTTGAAAAAGAATTCCTCCCCATAATTTGCACAAAATTGTCGAATGGGATGTGGGGCCGTTTCCAGACTTGATCATTAACTTGATGCAAATTAATCATTTGATCATGGGAAGGTCTGCCGCAAGGATGGGCTGGCCTCCCTATCATATGCCTCTGTTGCTCGTGTCTTTTGTGAAGGACCCCATGCGGGGAGGGAGGCAGCAGCCCCATCAATCATTAGATAAAGGAAGGAAGTACAGCGGGGGAAGGAAGTGCCACCTGATGGTGGCATGATCTGACCCCAGAATGTTCAAGTGCAACCATTCGTTTCTGAAGTCTAGTTCAATCCTAGCTTGCACATCCGGGTCCTTGGTGGTGCGTTGGGATCTAATGGCTTTCCAAGAAGCCATGCCGACCTCAACGGTGGCCACCTAGGCCTGAGTGAGTATCGCCTTGAGTGAGTATTTGTCGTCGAAATGTTTCTTGCATCTTTCGGTCCAGAGGCGAAAGACGATGAAGCTGCGAAGGATGTCCAAGGCTTGCCTTGGATAAGTGAAGCCGCCCTTGTGATAAGCGAGGGTCCCAGGGGGGTCATCCTCTTGTTCCATCGCCATTTCGCCCAGCAGGGCGAAGGGCCAAGTTAGCTCCAGCTTGCGCGGGGCTTGCCATTTCGTCCAGACTCGTTTGAAGGCTTCCCAGGCGCTGCGCGCCATGGGGCAGTCGAGAAGAAGGTGTTGGGCAGATTCCTCTAGGTTGGAGTCACACACCTTGCATTGAGAGGGAAGTTTGATTTGTTGCAACCAAGTCCCGACCGGGAGCCCTTTGTTAAGGATGAGCCAGATTAGTGTGCCCACTTTCTTTGGGCGCGCATTGTGCCAGATTCTGGCCGTCACTTGAACTTTCGATGTGTTTTTCAGGTTGAGGCCTTCAAGGAAGGTCTCCATTTTGGATTTGTGATTTGAGTTGCGGATCGTGGTGTATCCCCTCTTGGCGGTGTACCCGTAGAAGGGGCTGTCGCCTAGGGGGGGGTTTGCTTGCCAGTGCCATTCACCGGGGTCCCAAGGCAGATCACGGATGAAGCCTTCTTCAAGAACCCAGTAGAAAGGCGGCGCCTTGCCTTGAGCGGGCGGCTCTCTTGCTATTTTAAGAGTCGCCCCGGGCTTCTTTTGAGAGAGGATTCTGACTGGGCACAGTTTGGTCGTGAGAATTCTTGAGACTTGGTTTGTCGTCGCTTGGATGCGACCTTCCTTCGTAATCCTTTGAAACTCCATGACTGAGGCTGTTTCCCCGGTTGGCTCGAGCACTAGGTATACCCATTCGAGTGGGTCGCCTTCACGGGGTGAAGTGTTGGCGAGCTAGTCGCCTGCCCTGAAGGGACCTTCGTTCTCATCCGGGCGCCAAGGGATGCTAGTCTTGATCGTTTCCAAGCCCTGCCTGTTGGCGGGGTGGTGTTTCATGTCGAGGTCCGTGAGACCCTTCCAATCCTTGGTCTCTGTATTCCAAATGTCCTTGATTCGGGAGTATCCGGATTGGGCTAAGGCATTGCCTTCGCTTACTCCGCCCATTCCTAGCGAGGTTCCGCTGGTGCTGCGAATTGACGGATTGCCAAAGAGTGGCTGCCTTAAGATTTCATCTAAGCTGGTCGGATCGGTTTTGACGAGACCCGGCCTGATGTTCAGCCAGGCTCCCACGATGCTCTTCCACATCGAGCACTTGAGGTTCTTGAGTTTGGGTGCGGCGAGCAGCCAATGCAAGTCGGGATTTGCGGGGCCTTTGCCATGGATCGGGAGCCGCGTCCTGTCCGCATTGTGGCGCACAAGTTCTTTCTAGGGCTCGCCGCCGGGCGCTAAACCCCTTATGAATAGTTTGGCCAACAAGGCTTCTGATTGCGCTTTGGGATCCGTGACGCCCAGCCCTCCTTGGGAGGGTGGGAGGGTCAGTGTATCCCACCTGACCTTCGCGCGCGCGGGCACCTCCTTGCCCCCCCATATGAAATTTCTGATGAGCCCTCAAATTTGATCACACATTTTTGGGTCCGGATTCCAGCAAGTGGTTAAGTACCAAATGGATGCGAGTAGAACCTGGTTCGAGACGAGGATCCTTCCGGCGAGGGAAAGTTTGTTCGTGCTCCAGTTGATAAGTTTCCCCTTGAGGGTGAACATCATCGTAGCGAAGTTCATCTCGGGTGCTAAGTGGAAGCCTACTTGGATTCCCAAGTATTTTGCGCCGCTCCTTTTTGGAATCCACTTCAACCCTTTGGCTTCGCCCCACTCCCAGTACCTGTCCCTCTGGCTGGCCCAAATGGCTGCCGATTTGCTCCAGTTCACCTTGGCCCCAGATGCACGGCAAAAGATGCTGAGGACCTCCCTCGCCCTGTCCAAGTTGGACGGAGTGCCCTTCAAGTAAAGGGCTGTGTCGTCGGCAAAGGTTTGATCCCTGATCATGCCGCCTTTGGGGAGCGAGAGTCCTTCGACCCCATGCTTGGGGTCGGCCAACATGTAGCCAAGAACGTCGATGGCGAGGATGAACAGGTAGGGTGCCAAGGGGCACCCTTGCCTGACTGATCTGGAGAGCTGAAAGTCAGGATTGGCTGCTCCGTTTATTTTGATGGCGGAGGTTGCCTCCTGATAGAGGGAAGCAACCTAGTTGACCCAGGTGGGGCTAAATCCTAGCTTGTCCAAGGCTTTGAAGAGAAAGCCCCATTCGATGCGGTCGAATGCTTTCTCAAAGTCTAGGAGGAGGAGGAGGACCAAATCTTGGTCGCTCTCCTCCGCCCATCCTAGGCTTTCCTGCGCCAAGAACACATTGTTGAGTATGCTCCGGCCCTCTACAAAACCCGTCTGGTTGGGTTTGATAACCTCCGTGAGGTCCGCTTGGATTCTTCGCGCTAGAGTCTTTGCCAGTATCTTGTATATGCTGCCCAACAAAGTGATGGGCCTCCAATTGTTTAACCTGGCTCGATCCCCTGACTTGGGGATGAGTGTGATTAACCCTTTGTTGAGGTGGGCCGAAGCTGAGCCAGCTCTGAGCATCGCCGCGAAAGCATGTGTTAGCGTCGGCGCGACCTGATTTGCGAATTCATGAAAAAACTCCATGGGCACCCCGTCGTGCCTTGGAGCCTTCCCTTTGGGGAGGGCTTTGATGGCTTCCAGGACCTCCTTGGTGGTGAGGTCTCGTGTTAGCCTCTCGTTCATGCCTTGGGTGACTTTGGCCGGGACACTTGCCCAGCAGGTCTCCTGCGCCTCATCAGTGTCGGGGTCTCGCGCGTCCGAGGCATAGAGCTTAGAGTAGAAGCTCGTGATGTAGAGGGCTAAGTCACTTTGGCCGGTGACTACGCCCTCCTCGATTTCCAGTTTGCGAAAAAGGGCCCTTTTTGTTCCTATGCGGTGAAAGTCGAAGAACACTTTGGAGCAGGTGTCCCCATATCGAAGCCAGTTGGATGCGGAGGAATGCTGGTTGTGCTCCACTGAGCTCTGAAAGATTTCCGCGAGTTGGGCTTGAGCGGTCGAGAGAATGTCCTGCATCCTTGTGTTCATTGGGTCCCCTTGGAGTTGGATTTCAGCCAACTGGATTTTCTTGGCGTTCGCTCTAGCGCACGTGCCCTGAGCGCGCCTTCTCGCCTTCGAGAGGCGCGCGTTGCAAGCCATAACCCTGGCGATGGCTGCTTCCAGCCAGGTCGACCAATCATAGTCCTGCGAGGGAGCGGTGGGGGGGGGGGTGATCTCGATCTGGGGGAAACACCGGGATGTGCCCCAGAATCGACCATGCTACTTCGACTCTACCTTCCTGAGCGAAGCTGATGGGAAGAAGGAGCTGTGGGAGGCATGGGAAGGGAGCCACCCCCCCCCCCCCACTGCTCGTGTCTTTTGTGTATGATCCTCTGGTGACCTAACTTTAACATCGTCATGAACCCAACCAAGGACTCAATCCCAAGCGAGTTTTCATGTATCCAATATTTCAAGGCTGACATTGAAGTCCTCTTACTGAGAAGATGGCTCTCCTGATCCTAATTGTCATTCAAATCTTTGTACCTCTGTGTTGTGAAATCCATTTTCTGGACATAAACTCAATGAAGCACGGCTGTACTATGGCTAAATTGGATGCGGTGGAGTTGAGAATGTTCACGGAGTCTTCTTCTCATTGTTTCGAACTTCTTGCTCTGCTGCTGCTTCTCTCCTGTTTCAATTACAACCGTGCTACGTTGTTAGCATTTTTGAGACATTTTGTGTGCGTTTGTGAATCGGTTGGTGGTGTTTTAGAAAGGCCGTATCAAATAGGCAATCGCCAGTCTTGTGGAAGATGAAGTGTTCAAACTCTGGGTGCTTGCACAAAACCATCCCAACACTCAAGGTTTATTTCTCCTGATAACACACACACAGGGACAGACATAGAGAGACAGACACCGAGAGAGTTTTCCCGCACATCTCTGTAAGAAACAAGCACCTGCAGAGAACTGAATTAATCTTTGCTGTGCACCATCATCAACTGGTTTCAGTGACATTCGTGGGTTTGCTCAGGGATTTTGATCATGCTGCTTGAACCCTGATTTTTTTTGTTGTTGGTGGATGATTTCAACACAGTTGAAGAGTTAGCTTACACTGGGAATATGGCAGACAAAGCAGGATGAATTTCTGTGGCAATATGAAGGTTGGCAGTGCAGGAGTTCTGCCAAGTACATGACAACACGATTGTGTTTGTTGCAGATCCTATAATGTGATTGATTGTCTTCTTCTCTGTCCTGTCTTGCAGACAATTGTGTTGTTGTATCACATAACCACCATCAGTTGCTACTTATGTAGCAACTTCTCTCTACTTACTTTTGAGAGTTTTTTTAAACTGCAATTTTGAATGTCAGGAGCATAATATCTTTAGAAACTTGAGTACCCCATGGAGTATGGGATTTCTTTTTGTCTTTGCAGGCAACATTCTGAACTTCAATGTTGGAGCTGGTGTGGGTCTTAGCATTCCCTGAAGTAGAACTGATCATGACTAGCTGGCAAATATGGCAACTTGTTCTATTGGCAAGAAAAGTTATGCACAATTTTTTTGCAGAAAAATAATATTCTTCATCCCGTTACCTTCTCTTATATTTTATTTTCAGCTATGGATCATGAAGTTTGATACAGCATCTGAAGTTCACAAATGATCACACTAGTATGAGGACCTGGAAATTATCAGATTTTCATTGAGTAAATTGCACAACCACAGTAATGGTATATTATGTTTTGCTCAATGGAGGTTCTTGCTTTGATATGCATTTACTCAGAATGCAGAGTCCTTGTGACTGGTACCTTGTATCTTATCATCTGATGAGAATCATTGTTATTTTGATTAGGGTGAAGATGCATTGATCAAGGTGGCAGTTTCTGCAATTGGCACTTGTTTGAGAGAGCTAACTGGTTCACATGCCTGCGCAGAAATCCAGTAGACATTTTGGCTCGGTTTGCATTTTCAATGAAGACAAAAGTGTGTAAGGTTGCATCAAGAGATTTCTGTAATGCTTGTTTAGTGAGATAATTCTGCAGAAAGAGAGGATTGCATTGCAACAGTTTTTACAAGTGTGCAAGTCCACTTACAGTAAGAAATCAAGCAGAGAGATGTACTGAAGTTTATATGTGAGAGAAGACTGGGGGCTTTAGTGATAAAATTTCTCATCTGCCAAATGGAATGTTGAATGGTCTTTCTTTCTGTAAGTCTGCAACCATGTGGTATAGGTCAAAAATGGGAGTAGGTCACACCAGCTCTGCTGAGAGAAGTTGTAATGCTTGTATGAGAAGTCTGCAGCTATTGATGGAAAACTTAGTCTACACTGCCTTTAATTATTTCTTTGGGAATGTAGATATATCTGCACAAAACATGTTTATCAAAAGGATGCAGCAGTGTTGGAAGAGAAGATAACCAGAGACACACTAGAAAGAAAAGCATCTGCTTGTTATAATATCTCCACTTCCACATGTTTCAAACAAATAGATCTTGCTATGATCTGACACATGAATATGTAGAGTACTGCAACAGAATGTTCAGCCTTTCTGTATGCAGGTCCCTACAGACGCAAAGGTGGCAGCTACCAATACGAACAGAGAGTCAAGCTGATTTCATAATGTGTTCACAGAATTGAAACTGTTAGCTGCAATACAAGTTCCACAAGGTGTTCAAAAGCTTGGCCTGTGCAGACTTGATTTCATTGGGTTTGTGTTGTGAACAGTACAAGTCAAGCAATTCAATGAGCTCTAATCAGAAATGCTCAAGGAATTGACTTGTCATATGTGAGCAGCGTTGATGTTTTGGATTGTCTCCTTAATTTTCTCCCCCATCCACAAACTCTACTTGCACATGCCTGCATGCACACATTCCCATCAGATCAGATCTTGCATTGTGAAAGATGATGATTAACTCAGATACAACAATAGTTCTGGTTCAGAGCTCATCATGTTGTCTGTTGTCTAATCATTTATCTTTGTACTATCTTCACCATTTGGCAGACAGGAACCTCTTTGTGTGTGAAACATTGTTCACAGAATGGTGCTCATCAAGACCAAACTAGCCATCATGTGTAATGTTTGAAAGGAAAAAGTCCAAGAATCTTTTCAGCAGGAGTACAAAAACATTTCACAAACTATGAATCATGGTCAGAACAACCACACAAAAAGGATTCTCTCATACATCGTATCACGAGTTGCTGCTGCCTCATCCTCTACAAGACTCAGCTGCTCATCTCTGTAGATTCTCTCAGCTTCATCCTCCATGCTTTCCAAAGCCTTCTCAATCTGGCAAATCAACACACATAGAAAACTCAAGTAAGACATCTCTCCTCTGAAAACTAATTCATAAACTTCAAAGCACCACACAAGTAGACAAGAGAATCCGTAACAAATTGGGACAATAAACTCTTCTTGATGGGTGTTATGGCACTTTACTTCTGGGATGCACCCAAAAGAGCTACCATGAAAGACACATCTATGGGTTATCAACCTGTAGCAGGTTAGTTATGTAAAATATAAACCATTGTAGATGGGTTATGCCTCTTTTAAATTGTAAAAATTGATGCTCCAAATGGGCTGATTACCTGTTCAACAGTCTTGTCTACAATTCTGAAGGGAACTTTGGTGTTTTTGCTGCTGTGGTTGTAAGAGCTCCTGTCGTTCTGCAAGAAAAAAAGTTCCATAAAACGGACCATAGTAACACAGAACAGCTCACCAATCAAAAATATTGTCCAGTTATATGAAAAATAGTTTTGTGAGCACTACCGCCTGGTCCCCTGCCTCCTGAGATCAACATGTGAGCAGTGCCCCTTTTGCAGACCTGAAGGCATCACAAATGGTAGACAACAAGAGAGAAGCATTCTCCCAACTAATGTGCTCCAGTGGATAGTGCTGATGTAGCAGGTGTTGAGGGAGCAATTAGTCTTTGCAGGAATCGAGGAGCTAGAGCGACCTTTTCTGTGCAAAGGGTTTCCTAAAAAAAATTCTCTGTGTTTCCTCAGCCTCATTGCTCTGCAGAAGCTATTGTTTGTTTTTCCGCTCCATTCTTGTTCGTGAAGGGTAGTTGCATGCGTTCCAAAATGGAGAATGCGAATGAAAGCAGGGCAACGATCTGAAACACTAGAATGGACATCACTAAACCATCAAGCATTTATGTAACTGCGCCTCCTCTCAGCAACAGAGGGCTCCTTGGTCCCTAGTGGCTAATAAGTTCTCGCCTGCGAACATGAGGCGAGAGGCGAAGCCACATAGATGCCAACAAACCTGTTGGCCATTTATGGCCAATACGAAAAGAGGGTCGACTAACACTTCACTTTTTATCACTTATAGAGAAGAAAAAAGAAAGGACCTAAGTCTAAACAAAAGAGAACACCTGAAAGCTCGAAATGCACAATGGGGAGAGGTCACTTTACGTTTGAAGGAAGCGAGGATAATGTGACCTACAAGACTTTATTATAGGAAGGAAAAAGGGCTTGGGGACAAAAAAAAGTGTGGAGGAACTATTTAACCACACAGAAAAGGAAAATGATACCTAGGATTATATGGACACCCTTACGTTGTTAACTGGCATTGCCAATGTGTGAATGCAGAACTAAGTAACAGCCGGATAGTATCCAAAAATCTGCACATTCTTGGGACGCGGTTTGGGCCGCTAAATGTTGGAAACAGAAGGCGGTGGCTCCCCGATGGCCGTCAGATTGGATCCTTCATAGGTCGTTGACCATGCAATGTAGTGAGGGAATCCTGGGAAATACGTAAAGAAACAAAGAGAGAAAAGAATCCTCCAGAAAACGGCTGTCAGGTTTTGGACCGGTTTTGTTTTGTCCATGTCTGTTTTGCAGGTGGTTGGGAGTGTTGGGAACTTACGACAGTTTTACATCAGCAGAAAGTTGTTGTTTTAATAAAGCATTTCTGTTCCAAGCTTGATCAATCAATTGGCCAATGAACCACTCTTCCCACCCAATGCATCCAGCTTTTGCTTTTCATTAAGAACAAAGATTATGTAAACCTGTGAGCCTTTATTCCAGAACAATGGGTGGGGGAACCGTGACCCCAATGGTGTATTTTGAGAGGGGGTTTACCTCCATTTTTTAGTTAATTTTTCGTGTGGTTGTCGTGGTGACAAGTTAGTTTTCATTTTTCATTTTAATGTGAGAGGCAGTTTGAATGAATGCATTTCACATGACAAGGTGACAAAATTTTGACCTTTCACACAAAAATGTCAATATCAAAGCATATGAAATTAACAAAAGCAAGAAAAAGTTCAAAGTTTTTACAATTAATTTGAACTAATTTCAAGAAATCATTGTATGACTATTGATATTTTATCAATTCTTTCATGAAAATTGTCAAGTTTTAAATTTAAAAAATAGTTAGAACTTTTGGTTCTTTGATTTTGAAATAATTAAACTAATGGTTCTCTAATTTTAGTATAACTAAAACCAATGATTCTTTGATTAAAGAGAAGTTTAAAGAATCAAAATTGCTACTTATTAAAAAAATAGAATAACCACAAGATATTGGTAAAAGCCAATGTTTTGTTTAGATGTCAATAGTCATATATACAGTGTGTAAATCTTATGTAAGTGTAAATTAAGCATGTAAATATAAGTCATTTACATTTACCCATTGTGAAATGGATTAATTACACTTACACACCAATAGTGTAAAACATTGTAACATACATTCACACAACCCCGTGTAAATTTTTTTAATCATGTAATCCATGTAAATGAACTAAGTTTAAGGATTATGTTTTTAAATTTTTGTTTACAGTTCCTTGTGTTTATGCTTTGCACCATATCCATTGCAAGCTCACAACTCACCATCATCATACTTAGCATGTTCTTCAAATGAGCAAGAATATACCTCTCCCTCCATCATGGTCTTATGATTACTCATTTTGTTCCTCAGCGTACTTGTTCCCTTTATGGGGTTTTGTGTGTTTGACATGGTCATCATGTTCTCACAACGCTTTCCTTTAATGGCATTTGGTGTTCCTATTCTGATTTTCTTCTTGTTTTATTCCTTTTACACAAGATTATAGCATGCAAGGAAAGACCAGCAAAAAACACCACATTCTTACAACTTGAAATTTTCATCAAATTGGACTTCTTTCTACGTGAACATGTTCACCTTGCAACCTTCATTATATTTTCTTCTTGTGCATGCACTATAATTTGAAATTCATTTGTGTCTTCGTTTGAGTCATCAAATTGTCAAATTGTCTTACAACAGATTTAAATTCAAAAATAATAATTTCGAATATTAATACTGAGTCTAAACATCAACATTTTGGTTCTAAATATTTTTATTTGAACTTGCGATTTGATAATTTAATTTTTGAAGTTTAAAATTTAAATTTAAGAAATTATTCGATTTGAAAGTTGAAATTTGATTTCCAAATTATTATTTTGGATTGTCAAAATTAATATTTCAGAAAATTATTAATTGAGTCTTAAAATGTACATTTTAGTTTTGAATATTATTAATTGAATCTGAAAATTGACATTTCAATTCAAAAATTTGTTATTTAACTTCAAAAAACTTATTTGATCTAAAAAGCTGTTTGAATTCTGAATTACTATTTTGAAATCTTAAATTTATATTTTAATTCAAAAAATTATTGATTGAAAAAGGGTTTTTCCTACTTGTGTTACCCACGTTAAATCACTTTTATAAATAATTATAAATGATTATGCTTATTAAATCTAAGTTACATTAAATAATTATTGCTATAACATAGTTGTATATTATCTAATTATATTTTTATATTAAAAGAAATTAATTAATGTGACATTACTTTGAAATCATTGCAATTACTTCAGATAAAAATAAATTAGTATGTGCATAATTCTTTTTTAATTGATCATTATTAATCACACTTTGTAATTTATAACTTCAACCTGAATTACAAATTTGGAAAAATTATTGTGTATTTAGAATAATTATTTTACTGATTTTAGTTTCACGAATTGTTACATATTATTACTATTATTATTAATTTTGTGATTAATCATCTACAATAAATATTTTATAGTAATGATGAAAGCTAATGTTATGTTTAACAAATTATTGTATTTATAGTTAATAATTACCAAGAGAAAAAAAACTACTTGGCCTATAAAAATTCTTACAACAATAAATGTAGTTATACAATAAATAAAGTAATTAGTTGAATAATAGTGTTTAAAAAATTTGTGTAAGAATTTAATTTCCAATAGCAATTGTTAATTCATTACTTATAATTTTACATAAGTATTTAGAATAGTTAAATTTTAAATTGATCAAATTCTAAATATTTAATTATTTATGAGTTATGTATTAATAACTTGTGTTTAACTAGATAGCTAGGTTGTTAAATATTAAGAAGTTATTAATTGTTTAAGATAATGAATATTAAATATTTGTAATGTATAATTTATAATTTAAATATATGAAAATTTAGTCATTATTAATTAAATAATTATCTAATTATTTAGTACTTGAATTGTTTAGAAATCTAAAAATTGAAAAAGTAAGGTATGAAGAATGTTTTGAAATTACAAATTAATTTGTGAGAAAATTGCAATTTCAAAACTTATCTCATATTGTTTATTTTTCATTCTTATTTTGGTTTAAGGTTTTTAGGGTATGTTTTTGTGGTTCTAATTCTCAAGGCAAGCATTTCTATTTTGGTTTAAGGTTTTTAGGGTATGTTTTTGTGGTTCTAATTCTCAAGGCAAGCATTTCTATTTTGGTTTAAGGTTTTTAGGGTATGTTTTTGTGGTTCTAGTTCTCAAGGCAAGCATTTCTAGTTTTGGTTTCTAGGGTAAGTGGTTTTGGTTTCCAAGGTAAGCATGCAACACACACAAACATGAAAAAGAAGATGGCAATGGCCCTTGGTTGGAGAACTAACAACCCATGTGCAAAGAAAGAAGAAGAAAAGAATAAATATGTGACAATAAGGGGGTAGGTGGGTGTGTAGTTTTCTCAAATTGGGGGACAAGGTGGGATAGGAAAAGGAAAAGATCCAGAATGGTCGTTTTGGTCTGCATTCATCCCAAAATGGCTTGAACAGCCTCATCCATAACCCGATGAATTGGTGAGTGCTAGGTCACAATGGCCAGAATGCCCCCACCATTGGGCTGTACATGATAGGCAATGCCTTGGTAGCAGGGCATTACACCGTGTGAACCAAAGGCAGAGCTCCGGGACCAAGGCATAGCGCCCAAAGGAATGCCCTGCTACCAAGGCATTGACTAATATAATAGACAAGGCGACGGGCCCTCCCATTATACAGTGGACCCTCCTGTTATAGAGAGGGCATTGCAATAAAACCAGAGGACATTGCAATACAATGAGAGAGCATTTCAAAAATTGAAACACCCTCTGTTCAATGGGAGGCCTACATATGGAGGAAGGAGCCCCTTTGAGATATTTGAGAGCCTGGCCAAGGGCAATAGCCCAACGTCGGGCTGGAGAACTAGGAAAACCCTCATGGTGTTGGTTGGGTCCTTCCCTACCCTAAAGAGTCTTCAAATTTAGGAATCTTACAACAGTGTAATGTACCTTTTTTCTGAAATTAAGATTCAGAAAAAATTGAAATCCTGATAGTTTCAAGATTCCTGAAATTGTAACTGGTAAATTCTGCCAGGGAAGGCGCTTTCAAATACAAAGAATAAATTTGAAAAGTTCTTTACAATATTTGAACATAACGCTTTGTCTTGGGGGAGACGAGCTGCAGCTCTCATCCCATTGGAAGAGACATTGATAGGATGACCCTTGGAACAGACTGATTGGGCACAGCCTCGCATTCCAACCAGTTACCTGCCCTGTTCTTCGAACAAAAATGAGGACTTGGCCTTCTGAGGATCGTTGTGAAGCAGAACCAGCGTGCACCAGCGTGCGGGAGACAAAAGAAATAAAACCCCCTATCGGATGGGACAAAATCTTTAGCATTCTTATTATACTCACCTCACGTAGCACAGGAGCTGCGGCAGTGCCGTCCTGCAAGTCAGGTTTCATAAATGCTCTATACCAATGATTGCACAAAGCTTCTTGTATGCTGTGCATGCCCATTTTGGGCCTTGTCATTGCTCACTCAACAGGAGAGAAAACAGTATGTTAACAAACAGAATTCCGCTGAGAACGTGAGTCGACACTTTCTCTTATTTGTCCTAATATGTCAATTTAGTATTGATCTGCCCACAAGATGGCTAGAACTGCTAGATCTGATAGTCCCATATCCCTGGGTCTTGAAGAAACCGGAAGTTGAATGAGAAAATCAGCTGTCAAATCTGAAATTGGAGGATCCATGCCAGTGAAATTTTTTTCAACTTCCTGATGTTACGTCATTAAATGGTGACAGGTTTTTAGAACCTGTCTACATAGCAGAAACACTGGGTTAAAATGCTACCAAATTATAAACAGAGTCCGAATGTGATGAATTATTAGTTATTTGAAATGTGGTGATTTCTCTTCAGAAAAATGGGGAATAATGTGACAGAATATTCTCTTTAAAATTTTCTTTATTTATTTTCACAAAATTTCGCACAAAAAAAGACGTTGGTTCCACAAAGTGTGATACCTTTGTTTTGTGAGTGGGGATAGTTGGTTATATTACCAGATGTGACTGACAGGACATTCAACTACCTACCCCCTTACAAACTTTGTGGGAGTTCCTTGCTGCACATGTGGCAACAAGTGCAACACTTGGAGGATTGATGTTGGTGCAAAGTTTAGGACAAATAATTTGAACACTGCTGCTTGTAAGCAAACGAAACTAGTCTGCAGGTAATAATCCAGTTCTTCTCCTGAGAGGTTGCAGGTCCAAAGCTGGTCAGAAATGGCATTACATGCAGAACAAAAATCTTGTCGCACTTGGCAGGACAAGTATTGACCATGGAGTACATGAACTGAGTGATGTGCAGAACCATGAATTCCCACCTGCAAAGTTTGTAAGATGTTGTTTGACGTCCCCTGACCATAACCAACCCAGAGTCTACAGTGACAACTTTTCCCCTTTTGTATACCATTCAGATTGGTGGCTCTCAGAATTGGTCTCAGAAATGGCCTCTGCTAGGTACTGGAAATGAGGTTTTATGATAGGCTCACCAAATGAGCTTTTTTCTATTCATCAATGCATAGGCACAGATACACTGAAAAATTGAGTAATCTTGAGGGGCCAACATATTTCACAAGGTAGAGGTTCCAAACAGCCCAGGAGGCAGTCATTCCTATTCTGCTAACACAGGCCAGATAGATGATCATTGATTGGTGAAGAACAATTTGTGAATTACTTAGCATTTTCAAACTCTGCACATGGACATAGATAATACTCTATACAACAAGTATTGCCAAGAAATTTATTGACATGTTTTGCAACTTTCACTCATTCTATCTATCATTGTGTCCTTTCACCGGAAGTAAATATGCCAGTTGAATTAGTGATGTTTCTTATCATGAAATGGAACAGAATGTTTGTGCGCCATTCACTCCAATCTCGGTATCCCTGTTTGCCAACTTACATGACTCCTTGACTATGGGCCGCCTTTGACTGAAGTCCCATTCGTCCACTGCAGAGTCTGTCCACTTGTTTGGTTTACCAATCAAAAAGACTATGACCAATAAGTTATTTTCCACGTTTGTCAAATGGAAAAATTTAACAAGCCTTCTTTGGTTATATAGTGGTGCATCCACCAACATACTCTGTAACTCTAGTGAGTGACACGGAGACTTTTGGTCGGTGTCTGCCCACCAAATGCACTCAATGCTATTCATAATATATTTTGTTTTATTCAGGAAAGAAAGAATTGTTGTCCTATGCAAATGTCAATGCCCGTCATGATTTTGCAACGCAAGTGGACACTCACGTTGGGAGTTTTACCCTTATCCCGTATTTTGAGGCTTCTATTTGCCTTGTACTTCTGGTGGATGGGTTACCATCCCTGCTTTTTGTGATAGAGGGTTTTCTTCTATTTTGAGGAATACATATATCCTTTCAACAAAGTGTTTTCATCATCATCATGGACTCTTCATAAGTATTATTGAGCCACTAAACATTCCATTCCCTTTTTGGGATATCAACCTACTTCTTTGTAAAATTCCAAACAGCTCCGAAGTCATTTAAAGGAGGTAGTATCAAAACAAAAAGTTTCTTAGAGTGGGCCATTTGTTAAAGAGCCTGGGGAAAACCTAGAATATGTAGTTTGCCTGTTGAAAAGGAGGAGAGATTCAGTCGAAATGTTCCTGAAATTTGTTAAGATGTGGTGGAACAGCCCTGCCCTTGTGCACTGAAAATCCCACAGATTAATAATACATAATTAAGATCTTTCTCTAGCCCCTTGGAGCCCAAGTTTAAGTTCCTTTCATGCAAAAAAGATCAGTCTGGGTTAGGCCTTTCACCTAACCAGACTCCTTTCCTTCCCCAGAGTTATATTGTTTGTTAAACTATTTGTGTACTCAAATTCTTACACTATTACCGAACATGTCTTCAAACCACTATGCAATTCCATTCAAATCAAGCTATTGGATTCGATCAAAACCACTCACATTCCACCTCATTGTGGGCATAGTGAATTTTTATCTCTAAGCTTTTATAATTAGTGGAACATGTTCACGTAAATCCCATCTCATTGTGTGCATAGTGGATTCTTAAATTGCATCATCCCTAAAGTCTAATTCCCCTCCATTATTTACGGTCATAATTGATGTTAAAGTATTTACATGGTTAATATTTCCACAAGCTTGAATGGAATTGATCCATGGGAAAATTGTCCCACTTGCCCAAATAAAGTTCACAAGTTAAATATGTTATGTTAGTACTAGGATCAAGCTCCAACCTTATACACATTAGAAAAGGAGAAAATAAATAAATCTTCTTCACTAATGACAATCTAAAGATGAGAAAAAGGCAACATGCCAACAATCAAACATGTAGTCACATCACAAAACATGTGTGAAGAGCTTTGCCAAGTTAGTAGTCTACACATGTCATAAGTTTTTAGAGTGCAAGGTCCTTGTTCATATGACAAATTCTCTAATATCATCATAAGAAATTTAAAGCCTTTGCAAACAACCATTCTAGCTCCAACCCAATCACACATTCCCTAGTATCAATCTAGTAATCCCACATCTTCCACAAAAACCAAGCCTATAACATTGGCATTATGTTGCATCTCCCATTTTGTTCACCCAACACACTAGCAAACCATGTTGCACATGGGAACTTAACTTTTATATCTTCAAAATTAACCCACAACATGACCAACATGTACAATATTTAGTACATTTAGTGTTGCAAGATAAAATAGAAACCACACAAAAAACTACCAAATGAGTTATACAAATTCATTTTTCTCTACATTGCCAATAGCCAAACTCCATGAGTTGTTCAACATGAATCATATTACTATTGATTTCATAAACAAGAGATTGAACATGATTCACACATATGAAAATCCTTTAACTAAAACATTAAACTGTAGTAACTAATCAATATTTAAACATGCACCATGCTTCCACATTTTGCATACATGTCAACCAAATTGTCCCCAATAAAGTGAGATTTAAATCCCATTCATTTTCAAATGTTCCATTCATGAATATACATTTACCTACTTCAAGTACAATGACATCACCAACAAATGCATATACAAACCCCACAAAACAAAAGATTTGATTGCACACCTTCTTATTGCATAACAATCAATAATTTTATAACTATAACAACATTGAGATAATACACAATAACACTTAATCAAGAACATTAGTAAAAAAATACCAACAACAATATGGTAGCAACAACACAATAATAGCACCAACATAATAACAACGACACAACAACGCTAAAAACACAACATTAGGTATTTGCATGCTATGGTGGACCCAAATGTAATCAAAATTGGATATATAGAAATTATTAAAAATATCACAACTTTAAATTCATTTACTTTGAAATTTTTGGAAATTACATTTAGTTGACTTAAGCTTTTAAGAAAATAAAATTAATGCAATTTTGAATATCAAATTGCTTCATGTTTGTTTTTTTTGAGTAAATGTACACCAATTACACTATAAAAATTACTTAAACACCATATATGGTAGTTGTATACCATTTTTTACTAATTAAGAAATTCTATTTCAATTTTGTGGATAAATAAAAACAACACTTAAGGCATTTATATCTTCAATAAAAAAACAATTTACAATGTACAAACATCATAATCATCATCATTATTATAACATAATGTACCATTAAAGGTTTATATGTAATTCAAATAAGAAATTCATGATTTTAAGTCAATTTGATTTTCTTTTTATGGAAGATTGTCCTTTGTACAAATAGACATTGATTTGTAATTTTTTATTGAAAATTTCTAACTAAAAGAAATACTTTTTAGTCCGTTCATTAAAATATTGAATTTGTAACAAACAATTGCATGTCACAAATTATATATTCCAAAAGACTATTTCATCATTATTATTTGCATCAATTTCACAACATAATGATAGGGGTGAAAGCATGAATAGGTGGACAATTTGGATTATCACATTTGTAATTGTTATAGATTACATACAAAAATAAAATTTAAAGCCATATTTAAAATCAACATTGTCAATTTTTAAATTATTCTTGGTATGATAGACTTTAATGGGAATCTTCATAAAACATTTGGATCAATTTTAAGAAGATTATGGACTTGTAATGGACTTTGATATGACAACATTATGTTTGTTACACAAAAAAAATAAAAATTTGTGGATTTTAAAAAGGTCAAAATAATGTAAAAATAAAAAATAAGGCATCATCAATGAAGAATTTATTAGTGAAGTGCACTGAAACTTTTTAATATATAGTTTTTAAAATGATGTGATTGTTGTAAATTTTTATCCTTGAAAGTCCAATTCACATTTTTTTTTTTTTTTCTTTTGCATGGATTTTTTTATCAATCACATGTTAAGGGATATTCACAAGTTGGGTTATTAATATTTATGATTAAAAATATAAGGGATAATTATATGATTTATAGTTTGATAATTGTTAAAACTACAAAATCAAATTGCTAGTGTTAAATTATGGACTTTTAAACACCACTTTTAAGCCGCCCAACCATGCTTTCACCCATAGCTTAAGATGTAAACCACCCTAAATCAAACATTTTCACTACTAAACCTTTTCCAATTATGTCCCCAAATTTTGAAAAAAAAAATTGTACTAAAAATAACAAGATTGTGACAACTTTTTGGGTCCATTGTACCATGCAAACACCCCAACAACAATACAACAATGCATAATGAAGAACAAAATATTAAAAGTAATAACCTGAGAACAATATCACTTGAAGGGTGAATGCACATTAAGGTGGTTCATTTTTTGAATCACAATGCCCATTTTTGCAAAATGCCCTTTTTTTGGACACTTATAATGAATAATAAAACTTTTCAAATTCAGAATTTAAAATTGATTATGGGTCCAAATTCTTTAACTTGTACCACTCAAAACAAAAAGGACCTAAGTTTTAATGCAGTATTTGTTTTTGTCATATATTTTGATCCCCATCAATATTAATGAATCAAAATGTGTCAATTTTTTGATAAGTATCATTTTTAAACAACTACAATTCTAAATTCCATCAATCTCATCCATTTTATGTCTTTACATGGTCAAATAAGGATTATGTAAAGGAGTATAGAAAAGGGTGGCACTATGACAAAAAAATTGTACTCCTTTTAAGAATTTGGACCTTTATACATTAACAACTTGATTATGAAAGTACCTATGTAATTGTTTTTCAATAAAAGTACACCCACTTTTCACAATGAATTTTAAAGTACAAAAACATGGATTGGTTGATAGGTTGGAATGGTAGAAAATGAAAAGGTTCATATTGAATTCCAATTCAAATTTTCTATAGGGAGTTAATGTATGGTGTAACATCAAATAATAAATTTTTATGTGAAATTCTTCCTTCAAAAATCATAATCAAACTTTAATCAAGGACTTTTGGTCAAAATTGAGCCATATTTTCATAAGTCCATAACATAGTTTTTTTTTTTTCACAAATTTCAATTTTTTTTTTTCTAGAGGTGTACATATTTGGAATATGTAGGTGGGCTTCTATTTATATGGACTTTATTGTTTTTGATACATAAAATTCATTACCATTGAACCCATGGTACCAAAAAGTTTCAAAAATGTATCACATAGAATGGACTTTTGTGAACTCTTGTTTTTTAAAAAAATGAACCACCTTATAGTACATACACCCTTAAAAAAGGACACAAGAACATAAACTAGTTTAGGTTTCAAGAAAATCAATTGTTTCATCACCAATCGCATCCTAGGAAAAAATTTGAATGAATAGGTGTACACATGAGCTTAAGGCTTCATATTCAAAGGATGAAATGGTAGATGAAAATGGTCAATGTCACATTCATTTTTTATTTGAAATTGTTCAATTTGAATTTTCTTGCCCATTTTTTGGACAAATTCTTTTCACA
This sequence comes from Sphagnum tenellum, assembly GCA_963921925.1. Lineage (NCBI taxonomy): Eukaryota > Viridiplantae > Streptophyta > Sphagnopsida > Sphagnales > Sphagnaceae > Sphagnum > Sphagnum tenellum. The sequence goes on from OY998146.1 coordinate 8,270,998, forward strand.
CATCTATGTCATGAAAAGTGGTGGATGTAAACCATTAATATGAGGTTTTAAATCATAAAGACAAAAAAAAAGGACACGGAATGAAGGTAGCATACTGTGATTAACTATCTTTTTTCGGTGTATGAAGAATTGATCACATGATTGCTTGGTGGGAATGGATCAAATGGAACTTGTTGCATATGGTTGTAAATTTGAGAGCTAAGAAAGCAACAAAAAGTGTAAATTTTTTTTTGGTCATGTTCAATAAAATTCCACCATATGACATAAATCATAAATTAAAACTCTCTTACATATGTTTTAGTTTTGAATCTTGATGTTGATGGACTTTTTTGTCTTGTATTAAACTTGTAACATTTGGTACATTAAATCAGCCTTCACCTTTATTCAATTAATATATACATGTCATGTTTTGTAGCACAATGGTTATCTCAAGCTTTGGGGTGAAATTCATTATTCAACCTTATGAGGTTTTGGTGTGAGATTTTAGTGTGTGATTCTCATGCATTATGTCTAAGATCAAAAGAAAGCTTACATCAGATTTCATGGATAATGTACATAGGTGTGTCACTCATGACCTATTTGTGATTGCATTTTATCAAGATTATATTTTTTGGTGGTGATTTGTGTGGTTTATAGAAAACATAAAACTTAGTTATGTGAGGTGAAGTTTGGTGATTTATTTAAAATGTTGAAAGAATGAACTAAGGGTGTTGTTGAATATTATGGTGGAGATTGAAGGGGAATGTGCAAAACATATAAGCATGAATTTGAAGTTCATATAACACAAGCAATGGCCAAAAAATTCTACAAATAGTTAGTGGTGTTATTTAAATCTATTGGCTGAAATATATCTCTAGGTTATCCTTGATTGACCAAATTTCATCAACATCATGTAAACAAGTAAGGTCTTTTGAACTTCAAGTGTAGTGGTATATTCTAGGTCAACAAATTAGTTCTTGGTTATTAGTTGATTCAACTTTTGTGTGCATTATGTGCCACACTTGGGTGTAAAAGGTCATCATTTAAAGGGAATAATTTGGTGATGATTAGGGTGAGTATGGTTGCTAAGAACCATGACAACACTAGCTTGAAGGATATTGGTTCATTCTTTTTTGAATTATAATCAAAGTCATGTATAATTTCTATTGCAAACAAATAAAATGTCTCAAAGGGTGAATGCAATTTAATCATAATGTTTCATTTATATTACATTGTTGCTATTGTTGATCAAACTAATCTCCACTCAATATCTAGGGGATTAAATATTTTATATACTAAAAGGATTTACTAATGTTTACATCCCCTACTACTTTTCACCAAATTTGCCTAAAGTTCACTAAAAAGATTCATTAATGTCCATTGAAATCCAAATATCTTATATATTAAAGCTACAGTGGTGGTGTCTGTCTGTTACAGGGTTGTCTATTCTACACAACCCTGTCACAGATTCTATGGCAGAACTGTGTGGGCCAGAGGGGGGAGAGGGGGGGGGGAGCAGGGGTTGGGGTGGGAGGGGGAGTGGGCGGGGAAGGGGTGGGGGGGGCCAGGGAGGGTTTTTTTGTTTTCGCCCTAAACTGCCCAGGACTTATTATGGATTTCAGGACATGGTGGGAAGGGCCTCCCCCAGGGAGGGTTTTTTTTTTTTTTTTTTCCCCCGCCCTAAACTGCCCAGGACTTATTATGGATTTCAGGACATGGTGGGAAGGGCCAGGGAGGGTTTTTTTTTTTTTTTTTTTTTTTCCCCGCCCTAAACTGCCCAGGATTTATTATGGTTTTCAGGACATGGTTTTCGGTTTCCAAGACCGAAACCTGAAAACTTTTAGGACATGGTTTTTGGTTTCCAAGACCGAAACCTGAAAACTTTTAGGACGTGATTTTCAGGATGTGGGATCTCAATTTTGGGACCTGGATTTCACACAGGGGCTTCTTATATATTAAAGCTACAGTGGTGGTGACTGTCTGTTACAGGGTTGTCCATTCCACGCAACCCTGTCACAGATTCTATGGCAGAACTGTGTGGGCCAGCAGGGGGGAGCAGGGGTTGGGGTGGGAGCGGGGCGGGCGGGGAAGGGGTGGGGGGGGCCAAGGAGGGTTTTTTTTTTTTTTTTTTCTTTTTTTTTTCCGCCCTAAACTGCCCAGGACTTATTATGGATTTCAGGGCATGGTGGGAAGGGCCAGGGAGGGTTTTTTTTTCCCCGCCCTAAACTGCCCAAGACTTATTATGGTTTTCAGGACATGGTTTTCGGTTTCCAAGACCGAAACCTGAAAACTTTTAAGACGTGATTTTCAGGATGTGAGATCTCAATTTTGGGACCTGGATTTCACACAGGGGCTTCACAGTGGCCTTTGGCCATGGGCACCCACTAGTCTATAAATGGGTGAAAACACGATCAAAGGAGCCAGAGGAGTTAAGGTAAAAGTTATTTTCCAAGGACTACACATGACATGTGTCATTTTTGTATAACTTAAATTTGTGTATTATAAATACCTAGTTTAACACTACACATTAGATAAAAATATGTCTTGACTAAAAATTGATTTTATATCATATATGTTATGCATTCATGCTTTCTATCACATAAATATGAACAACTTTTGTTAATGCTACATTTTCAAAATCCATAATTTTCAAAGTCAAAAACACGTTTGAACCAAATGAGTTCAAATTGGTTATAAAAATAATTTTCATTGGTTCAAGTCCTTTTGCCTTACTAATCATCAATGTTAAAATCCTCTTTAATTAAAAAAAAGAATGGTGTACATTTGATAGAAAAAAAGATGTCTAAAAAAATGAGGATTGTCCACTTTTGGGGTTTGAATGCTTTGAACATGCAAAAAATATTTTAGATTTGTGTTAAGATTTGAACATATAAACTTTGCAATTAATTGAAAATATCCCAAAAAAATTATGCTAATTCAAATTATTATGCTTCTGTCATGATTTTTCAAATATACAAAAATGCAATTTTATGGAGTGTCCACTTACTTAGGTGACTCCTTTGACTATGTTTTTATCCAAATGTCCATTGCATTTCTACTAAAACTTCATTACAATCCACATTTATTACTAGTGTCCATTTGATTTACACTAAAATCCAATGATTGTTTTTTGATTTCTAATAAAATCCACAAACAACCAAACAAATACATGAATTTTCCAATAAATTTGTATATATATTGGTGTCCACCCTCAAATGTACACTATTGGAGTTTAATGGACATTACGTGGTGCATGGTGGAACTCCAGTGGATACCTTACTAGGCGTTCTAATTCATTAAGATTTTCATTGAAAATGTTTAAAATCCAGAGGGGAGATCCCATTCCTCCTAGAAGATGGGTGGAATGTGCTATGGTTTGGGGACAGGTTCTCTTGTAGTGCTATGGCTTTCACTGTAGAGAAGTCTCCTACTTCTAGAAACTTCCAAAGATGAAACTGCACTAACTAGTTAACACTCAATCATTTGAAGGTTCCTATGATCATAGGGTCCTGCAGCTATCAATGTTCACATAGGGTTCATGTCCTTATGAAGAAAACAAAATAATTAATTTGAAATCCAAGATTAAGTCCTAGGGGTGATGGTTCAGTGGTACAATCTTTGTTTGGTATGGCAATTGTCCCCAGTTCAAACCCACTGGTGAGTAGGTAAAAGTCCCATAGTAACCACTGCCCCTTGACTTTGATTGTCACCAACTTGTCAGTCAGGCCTGTTGAGTTCCTTTCAAAAGTATAAATGGTTTGGTCCTTAGACATTTAGCAAATACTACCTTTTAAAAATTCCTTCGTACCTGCGGCGGTGTCACATAACAGAAAAGAAGATAAAACTTAATAGGGCTCAGGATTAGGCTTGGCTCTGAAGGCTCCACAACAAACGCTTTTGATGACAGTTTACTGGTGTAGATCCAAGACATACACGAGAACCATCCCACTCAGTCAGAGGAAAGTTTAAAGGTTCACTGCAAGAAGGCTTTTAACTGAGGGGCAGTCTACTTCATTACCCATCAGTGCTGGCTGTGCCTGTCGACACAGCATGCAAAGAGAATGTGACAAGGAGAGGAGATTGCCAATGGGCTTGTTCACCAGTGACCATCTTTGGCCTAGGGTAGCAGACTGGTACCGTGGTAAAAAAAAACCCCAAAATTCATCTAAATATTACAAATATCCCATGGTTAGACTAAATCAGAGTCCAAATATAACATTGGCAGGGTTTAATTTGGCTACGAAGATGCCTCCCTCAAGAACGTAAAAGGAACCAGTGTGGGTGCTGGTTCACCCTGGCCCCATTTTTCGGCTGCTTGGTTTCTCTTCAACGGGTACTTTTGCAAAGCACCTTTCTGTGCAAAGATACTAGGTCCCACCCTCACCAGGTGGACGCAGCCACATCATGTTCACAACTTCTTGTTAGAGTGAATAGTTCACAGTAAACAAACACCATTTCAGACTGTACTTCTTCTTTGTTTCTTATTTCTTCTTTCCTTTCAACAGGCCCGCCATTGGAGCCGAAGCACACGGTGTCCGCCCACATTTGACCTATTGGGGGAGAAGCACGTACAGATGGTGCTTTGCTCCAAGGTTTCTATGTGTGGGCTAAGCTAATACCCACAAATGGTCTCTCATGATTTACCTCAAGCTAACATAATGCCTCCTTTCAGTCAATCTCGACATTTGTGCATAAATATCAGTGGTTTAGGATTGATTGTCACCAAAGTTTCTAATTAGTATGGAAGTTGGTTGACTAAGCACCCACAAAGAGAGGAAAAAGGTTCATAATACATATATCCTCCACACCACATGTGACACAACCACTTAGTGTTTTATGTGAGGTCTATTGGTTCGAGGAGACAAGAGTCAAATTGGTGCCTACTTGCAGGGGCATTGACTGGGATAGATGGAGGTGGCAAATTATCTTTTGTATTCTAAGTTCTAATCCTCAGGGGGAAGGGTGAAGCCCATAACACCAGTTAGTTGCTACCAGTGTTGTGTGGGTACTTGTGGGTATGAACTGCTGATTCTGGTGAGCAAGAACTGGATCTGAACTAGAACTGTTTTTCAGAACTGGAACCCAAAGTTATATTTTTTAGAATCAGACTTGTAACCAAATCCCCAATTTCATTTCTATGTGAAACTAGAGCCAAGAAACATTTTTAGAATATTAAAAAGTAGTAAAACTAGTGATTCACTAGCAGTTAATGACTGATTCCGGTCCTGGTTAGTAAGAACTGGATCTGAATGGGGACTGACTTTCAGAGCCATCAGAATTTCTTTTGAAGAATGGAAGGAACCAGATTCCTGATTCTATTTATGTATGGAACCAGAATCGAGACAATTCCAATTTGGAACCGCAATTGGAGGTTCTGCTGAAAGTCAAGAACTGCCCAACGCTGGTTGGTAGTTGATACCATTTACATGGGAATAAAAATACATACTAGGATTTGGGCTGGTGAGGCTCGTGTTGCACCCAGCCTGCCACTCATCCTGTGGAATCTTTTCATTTTTCTTCTAAAACAAAGTGCGGCCTATTCTCCTTCAAAAAGAAAAAAAAGAAGAGCACAACCTATAAAACTGGAGAAAACTAAAGCAATGCCATGTCAATTTACAGGCATTGATTTATCCATGTCTTTGTTGCAATGTGCCCAGGCAAAGAATGGCACATATGTGTCACCCGACCAAAATAAACAAGGTAGGGGACTTCCTTCTCCTTTCAAAAGGTTAAAAAACTGACTCTTGTTTTTATCAAACTTATGATGGTAAATGGCATGTTAAAAATGCAGAAAATCTACTAAGATTTGTATAAGAAAATTGTCAATATTTTCTGATTTAGGCCACCAGAAGAAAAATTAGATGGGACATAGTGTGATTCATAATTATTAGTTCATGGGTGTGCTCACACATTTTTTCTTTTTGGAAGGTGCCATATTGATTTGCCCATCACCAATTTTTTTCTAGAACATTGGGCACTCTCCAGTAGAAGCACCTCTTTGGACCCAAGTCACAAAATACAAACAAATGTTCTCCCCTAAGGCCAGCCTTTCCAGTTTATGTACATGGGAGTTGAACTTTGGGTAAATTATAGGGGATAAAATCCAGGTGCTATTGGGAACATCTTGAGGAACAACTTGAGAACTCAAGGACACCTTCGAAACCCCATGGGAACATAATGGGAACACATTGGGAACAAGAGAATTAACAAAAATCCCTTTCCGACACGTCCCCCAGCCCTCCCAAAGAAAAAAAACTGGACTCTTCATGAGTGCATGCTGAGCCTTCACATTGGCTTGATGAAGCTGTTTGTCACCATTTTTGGCGTGGGCTAATGGCATTGGACAAACGGTGGGACGTAGTGTCGCATGAAGTCAGGTGGCAGGCCTCCAACGTGATGAGCAAGGTTGCCTTTCATTGGGAAGGATGACTGTCACACTGCCTTCCATAGTGGAGGATTTGACTAAGACTTGGCGTCCAATTTCATAAGGTAGGGTGAGACAAGGTGACTTCATGTGTTTGTACTCTGTGTCTTTGCTTTTGTTTGACACGTTGAGATCTCCCAATGAGGTGGCCTCCAATTGTGTTCTTGTATTGTTTGAAAGCCCTCAATGAGGAGGATTTAATAGAGGTGATTTCATAATTAACAGATTTAAGGTGTGGGAGCTATTGACTTTTAAGTAGCTTTTGTCATTGGAAATTCAACTAAATTACAAAAACTGGTTCTGTGAGGAGAAATTAATTGGGTACTAGATCCACACTTGGGCAAAGAGCACATGCCTTGTTGGTTCTATATAGAGAAAACTTTCTTAAGTGCCCTTCTCTCTGAAAGATTCATTGGGTAATCAGTCTTCCAATTTGAAATTTTTGCTGTGAATTGGAGTTTTAGAGTTTAGAGCCCCTTTGAAGGACAATACGGTTTCAATATTAAATCATGTGACCTGCTTGAAGTTGTTTCCCTAGCAAGCGCTAAAAAGGCATAACACATTAAATGTAGCGTGATCTTCGATGCGTTCTGACTACCACGTTTCCAGATTTCAATGCCCCCACCCGGAGCCCCTACCCCCAGTTAAGCACTCCCACTTGGTTAACTGAACACCCTCGATCACCCGACCTAGCAACCCCCACAGCCCAGCCCCTGAGCAAGAACCCCTAACCCCATCCTTTTTTTGAAATTGCCCCTCGCTGCCTGCCACCTCCTGACGACTTCTACCTCAAACCTGGGGAAATAAGCCCCTCCTTGGGCCCCTCCCCTCACTTGTTACTCCCATATTGCCTAGGGAACCCCATTCTCTTCTACTCGCAATTGTTCATTCAATCCCTAAGGACATCATTCTCGAGGAGAATATAACACATCCTCGACCACAGCTTCACCCTTCCCTTGGGGACATATCTCCTGGAAGAAACTTCCCTTCCCGAAGAGCACCCCTTCTCCATGTTGGGAAGTTCCTTTTGCTCCCTGTGGACTACCCTTCTTGGGGAATGTCCCTTCTCCCCATTGAGAAGTTCCTTTCGCCTTCAGCCCCCTGGGGAGCCCCTCCCTGAAGAATGCCCTTTCTTCCCACTGGGATGTCCCTTTCACTCCCCGGGGGAGCCCCTTCTCCCTGCCAAGAAGTCCCCCAAGGGACGCCAATGCATCCCAGGTTTGCAGATCCCTCCAAGTGGAAAGGATTTTGTCACGGAGCCAAATGCATAAGTGTTCCCTAGGGTACTCCACCTCTCCCGAGGGTCCTTGTGTTTCCTAAGATTAAGACAACTAGATTTATGATTCCCCATAAATTGAGATAAGAAAAAAAATTGAATTTGCAGCAGGAAAAAAAAATTTAATTATCATCATTCCATCATTGCCTGCTCATATTTCAAGCAGCAAGATGACACCATTTCTTGGCCATTGATGTGTGAATTGTACCTTCTAATTGAAACCTTGGAAATGTTTGACATATTTCATATTAATTCAATGTATGACATATCATTCATTTACCAATGACCACTACTTTTTTTTGGCTGCCCAACTTCGTTCATTATGGTGGTCAGTTTAAGGTTTAGGGTTCGATGGCCAAAATTTGCATCTGGTGGAAAGTAGCCTAGAAAGCTGCTTGCTATAGTTAATATTGAGGTTTCGAAGGTTCTATTATAACTCCCAGGGCACATCTTTTCATTTCCTGGGGTAACACCGTCTCAAGGATGTTGTCTTATTTTGGGAGCTTCATTTGCATCTCTCTTCATCATCATTGTCGTAATTTGTTTGCATTTTCATCATTTTTCTTCATCATTGTTACTATGCATGTCCTCTATGGCATAGAAAAGCTTCCAACTTAGCAATTGGGTTTTTTCACAATCACATTGTTTTGTTAATGTTTGCTGAAATATTTTCTTAGCATTGTGTTCCCTTGTTGTTTTGGTTTAAACTCTTGCATTTCGATTTTGCAAATGTAATTTTTTATTTTGTAATCCTTTTAGTTTCGATGGCAACATCTAAAGTGCATCCTTTTAGCATGTTAGAGGATGATAGTGATGGGGGCGAGTTGTTGATGTGTGCGGGGTACCCATCCACATTGAAGCTTGAAAACTAAGCATGTTGCGTTTCTAACATGTGGAGCAGGGAAAGGAAAAAGGCAAGACTATGCTTCCTAGCACATACGTACTCTTCTAGTACATTCTTGAGGAATGGCAACAAAAGGTTACTGAAATTAACATGGAACTAAAGGAAATAGTTGAAACGTGCAACAATAAGAGGCAATCAAAATATAAATGCTCATTTTGTGATAAATTGTGGGGATCCAATGTGAAATTCAATTATCATTAGTTGCACATGTCTTACGATGGTGCGAAAACAATTGAAGATCACAAACCTTGGTCAATAATTGGGACTCTTGTCAAGAAATTTCATAGTAAAATGTGTAGGTTGTAGGAAGTGCAATTACAATAGGTAGCACATTGGTAGTATGGAGTGCATTAACTACACGAAATAAGCAAGCAGCGGGTGTTGTCCCACCAAATCCCCAGGGAATGACCTTGACCTAGGGAAGCATAGCGATTCAAAAAACCTAGTAATGTTGAAAAACTCAATAGACCAAGGAAACCAAATAGCTTTGGAAAGGTAGGTTGTTGTTTCCAACATGTGTTCTCAATTGGCAAAAACTTACAACCTTGGCCGAGTTTCGTAATAAGCACCATACTTAGGATTGATCAAGTTAATGGAGTTAAGCATTTGAACATTGGCCTCGGCCAACATAATCGTGCCAAGATCAAACTTTCAAAAATTGGGGCTTCCAAACTAAGTGGGGAGACTTTACATTTTTGCATTTGTGAATAAACAAATTGCAAGTTTATCTTGCAAAATCAACTACATCCTTTCCTTCACCCGTGCAGGTGTAATATGAGCTTCTTCTTGCACCTGCACATTCATTGCCATTAATAATAACCACAACAATTCAATGACGCACTCCTAACTCCTTAAAGGACTCAAATGTGAGTCCAAGTGAAAGACAACGGAAGAGGGAGGAGTCGGGATGCGCTCCCTAGTTCTCAACACTTGGAGGGGTAGAGGGGTGTGTTGGAGCTCCGGGATGGGACTAGGAAGAATTGACAAGCTTATTCACTCACACGGGCCTGCACACAACCCGCACCAAGTGGTTAGTGCAAAGTTAGAGCACCTTTGGTGCTAGGACAGCCACGGGCAACACGGACACACAAGACTCACCACGGCCCGGACTTGGGGGAAGCCACCACCTTCCCCCTTATAGTATACTCTGTGACTCTCCACGGGGCCCACATCCAAATGGCTTTTCTCTCCCGGGACTCCCGGGACTCCCGCGCGGGAGTCCCGAAATCCCGCCCAGCGGGACTTTCGGGACTTTGAAGCCTCATAACTTTGCGAGCAGACCTCGGATCGAAGTGCAGTCTGAAGCAAAGTTGTAGCTCTCGTCGAGACCTTTCCAACGATATGTCGCACGTTGTCTGCAGCCAAGTATTTCGGATCGATTCCCGACTTTTCGTGGTCGGGAGTCAAAACTGGCAGACTCCCGGGAATTCGACTCCCGGTCCTTCTTTTGGTCATAACTTCCGTTTTAGATGTCCAAATGAGCAATGCGAGCTCATTTTAGACATCTACGCTTCAAGAGCTTTCCATTGATATAAAGAGCGCCACAAGCCATTGAGATTTGACCCCTCAAATTGGTCTCTGAAGTTGCGAGAGTCCTTTTGGGACTCCAATTCTCACCAACTCCCAACATGGGAGTTCACTTGGGAGTGTGAGGGTTCACTCCCTCACACTTTCTTGCACTCCCGGGAGTCTATGATGTGACTCCCGGGCTTCCTCTTGGCCCGCACCCTTGCAACCCCTTTTGCCTTGGTCGCGAGCCCAAAGCTAGGGTTGCGACATTCAAGGTGACCCTAGCACCATATGAGTGCATCAAAGGGATGTTTGGACATCGATAACAACAATGATGCCAAGTTGTCACATCTCCGTTAAATTGAATATTGCTTGGACTAATAAGTTATGTTGGAATAATGCTTTCGCCAAATACCTTTCAATATGATTTGTTGTTAATTTATCATTACAACAAAAGGTGTCCTTATACGCCAAGTGATTTCATTAAATTATGAATGAATTTATTAGTTATAGCGAATAAGACCTAGTGGGGAAATAGTGAATTCATTGGTTTGGTGAATGGGGATTTCTAAACCCCACCCACATTTTGTAGTAATCTGTGGTAGACTAGAGTGGATGAAGGAGAATGCAGCCGAGAATGTTGAAGTGGATTGAAGTTTTGGCCACAAACAACTCCAAACATATTTGGGTGTGTATAATATATTTTTTAAAATCTAGTTATAGACATTATTCAACCTCCCAACCGCCAAATTTGACAAGGAGGACTTTGATGGTAATTATAGCTCATGCATGGTAAGTTTATGTTAAATGTGATGGATGTGAACATTAAACACCATCTTCCAATAGATGAAATTCATTCATAATGTTCATTCATAATTCCTAACTAAATCTTAGTTAAATCACAATTAATTCCTTATTAAGTCCCAATTAAATTTTAATTAACTCTTAGTTAAATCTGAGTGAACTCCTAGTTAAGTTTTTGTTAAGTCGTAATTAAGTTGTAATTAATTTTAGTTAATTCGTAATTAAATCTTACAGTACTACAAATCATGGTTTTTTAAAAGGTTCACATTGATTAACTTGTCATTTTTTACTAATGGACATGTGCATTTGACTAAAGGCTAAAGGTTTGATTGACACATTTATTTGTTGATTGATCAACTTGATTAGAATGGTTTATTTGATTAAATATACATAATCAAATTGTACAACTTTAATCAAAATGACGAATGGTATGTAATCAAGTCGAATAATTAATCAACATGGCCAATGATCTTTAGTCAAAAAGACCAATGATCTTTAATCAAGTTGAACATTTAATCAAATAGCCAATGATATTTAATCAAATATGACATGGTCTACTACCCTCTATATTTGCTTCTTATTTACTCATCCACCTATTTATTTAATTACTTATTTATCTACCTATGTATATATTTATACCTTCTCACTTATTTACTTACATATTTACCCATCTACCTACATATTATCTATTTACCTATCTAGCCACTTATCTACCTAATTTTAACCAATAACATTTAATTTAAATTTAGCAGTTAAGTTTATCAATTAAGTTTAGCCATTATGTTTAGCCACTAAATTTGATCATAATAATAACCAAAGTTTAACCATTATTTTAAGTCGCTAAGTTTAACAATTAAGTTTAACCATTATTTTAATCCATTAAGCTTAACCATGAGATCTATCCATTAAGTTTAACCATTACTTTAAATCACTAAGTTTAGCCATTAGATTTAACCATTATGTTTAGCCATTACTTTAAGTCATTAAATTTAACCATTATGTTTAGCCATTATTTTAAGGTATTAAATTTAACCAATAGGTTTAACCATTATTTTAAATTATTAAATTTAGCAATTATTTTAAGTCACTAAGTTTAGCCATTATGTTTAACCATTTATTTAAATCACTAGATTTAACTATTATGTTTAATCATTACTTTAAATCATTAAATTTAGCCATTATTTTAAATAATTTGGTGTAGTCATTAGGTTTAGCCATTATGTTTAACCATTATTTTAAGTCATTAAGTTTAGCCATTATATTTAACCATTATGTTTAACCATTATTTTAAATCCTTAGGTTTAACCATTATGTTTAGCCATTAACCTTAAGTCACTAGGTTTAGCTAAAGCCACTAGATTTCACTATTACTTTAAGTCACTAAATTTAACCATTATTTTAAGTCATTAAGTTTAAACATTAGGTTTAGCCACTAATTGTCACCTAGGTTTTGTGATTACGTTTAATTATGTGAAACAAACATATGAAACAAAAAACTTGATAAAGGTTAAACACCTTTGATGGTGTAGTCCATTAGTAAGGACTTGGTTTATCATTGTGAAAGTTTGGGGTTCAATTCCTTATATTTACAACCTATGTGCAAGTTTAGAGGGCTAGGGTAGGTAGTTTAAATTAAAGTAGCTAGGTAAAGTTAAGTTAAGTTAGGTTAAGTTAGGTTAAATTAAGCTAAGTTAGCACCTACATATCTAATGCCTTTTTTTGACCTACCTAGACCTATTTACTACCTACCTAACTATTAATTTTTTAAATAATAAAATTTTAAATGATTTTAATTTATATAAAATTGACCCAATGAAATAGTCAGTCATTTTACTAATCAAAATGACAAAGTATAGTTAGTCAAAAAGGCATGTTAAAGGGATAGGATGAATATGTGATTTTGGATGAACAAAGTAGTTAGGATTGAAACTAATTAAGGAACTTTGTTAGTTTGAATTTTGAATTCTTGTTGTATTGAGCATGATGAATGTGACTTGGGATAGTTTAAAAGGTTAGAGTTCTAAAGATAAGAAAAAAGGAAGATGAAACACAAAGTTTTGAAGAGGAGGAGGAGGAGTTGTAGGTACATGCAATAGAAAATCACAAACTTTGTTTTGATATAACATAGATTTTAACTATTGTTTTGGATTTTTTCAACAAAACACGGGATTATGGTGTAATTTCAGTTCATGTTTTCAGTAATATAGAGAAGCATAAACTTCTACAGTGAATTCTATATTCATCTTTTGTGTGAAGTTTTTTAGTACTAGATTATGATGAAATGAATTGTAATCTTGTTTCTGAAAATTTTTACAATGTATTTTGAAGTGTAAATTCTGGTTATATACAATAACCATGAATATGATGTTGGAATGAATGGTAGTGTTAAGTTTGTTGATACTTAAGACATGAATAGTGAACATATGCATGTAACATGCAAATATGTTGTTACAGTAGTGTGAAATATTTTGCATGAATTTAAATTTCACTTATACCAAGGCCACTTGTCAAAATAGACATCATTGAAATCGATTTATCCAAAATGGCACCTTGGTCAAATCAACTAATGTCAATTTTGGGTCTTTTTTAACTAATAATTTCCTTAGTAAAAAAAACCATGATTTGTAATAATGCTAGTTAAATCTAGTGAATTCCTTATTAAGTCCAAATTAACTTTCAATTAATTCATAATCAACTCCCAATTAAGAAGGTTCCCAAAAAGCTTTCTTACTTGATGCACACATAAAAGCCTCCTTGGAACCTTCCTTGAGTTAGGTCCCCAAAGGGGTATAAATAAGAGTAGAACCTTTCATTTCCTTTAGTTTGTTCAACATTAATTTTAAGCACCATCTTGCATCACACAACCTTATCATGTTCATTCCGTGTTCATGTTTGCATATGTTAACATAATAAATATATGTTTTCATGTTTGTTTTACACATCGTGTGTTATTGTTATTAGTCATTGTTTTTTTGTTTTTGAATTGCACAATCTTGTCTTGTTCTTTTATTTGAAAGTTAGATTTAGACCTTTTCTTTAATTTTTGTTCTTATAGTTCTTCGTGTCCTTGATAATTTGAACAAACTCCATTAGGCCTACTTTTCTTTTTGCATCTATAAATCATGTAGGAATTAGATTCCTTTTGGAGTTGAATGTAGATTACCCTTTTTTAAAAAAATAAAAGTTTTCAATAAATCACAAATTACACACTTTTTGTTGATTAAAGTTGTGGATTACCCACCTTTTGTTGGTGTCATATTTCATGGTGTTCATAAACATGTTTACATCCATGGAAGGAGTCCTTGTTGTTTTTAAGAATCGTGGATAGGAAAATCAAGCATTTTGAAAATTGTTACTCATTTGCAAACTAATCAAGCTTCAACTTCGTTGGGATGCATTTCGACAACACAACCCCAACCAAATGAGTCATGGATCAGCCTACTTGACAAGTTTGATGGCACACATTCAAAGTTTTGAGGTTTTGTTAACCGAGTGCGTTGGTCATTTGATTTCATCCTCATCAGTATCCAATTGGCCCAACTCAAGTTGGATTCATTATCACCTTGTTGTCAGGCACGACCCTTGCTTGGTTCGCACCTTTGTTGGAGCATCAATTACCCTTGTTCAATAACTTTGAAGTGTTTCTTGAAAAGTTCAATGCCACCTTGGAGATTCCAACAAAACTACATGTCTAACATCAAAATATGATCCTTTTGTCAAGGATCACATTTAGTTAATGTATATGCATTGAAGTTCAAACAGTTAGTTGGTAATATTTCATGGGGTGAGGTAGTTCTCATAAATTAATTCTAGTTTGGGTTATGAGGTGATGTGAAGGATTTATTATTGACCTTTCTAAACCTTTCAACATGAAGTCAAGTTATTGCACAAGCTTTTTGGTGTGACAACAAGCTTTTCAAATGTCGACAAGAGAGGCACCATGAACCCACATTGACAACATAAAAGAATTTTGCACCATTAGTAATGGAAAGGAGTTTTCCACCTACAATATTAGCCCAACCTTCAGCAACTTCACCAGAAGACAACCCCATGCAGATTGATAAGACAAGATTCAAGCCCTTCACGGAACAAGAGAAGTAATGTCAACATACAAATAATCTTTGCTTATGTTGTGGAGAACCAAGTCATGTTGCTTGTGAGTATCTAAAGAAGCGTGGACCACATACAACATGCACCATCTTTGTTACTAATGCACAAACATGGGTCCTCACACTAGTAAGGTTGTTTTCAATGTCATTTCATCTCCATATTAGTAGCCCTTTTTCAACTAGCCACTTTCGACTATGTTGGATGGATGAAATGTAGTTCAAGGGACTAATGTTTTTGTTGCAACTTTGCTTTAACTATTTCTCAACCATACATACAACTACAAGTGAACCTTGCAAAAAAATGAATAAATTACTCATCAATTGATACAATAATTAATCATTATTCATGAATAATAAATATAAATTAACTAAAATGTAATAATCGTTAGTTAATTTGAATTTATTTAATCAATATATTAACAAGTCAATAAATTTAAATAAATATTTTACATTTATCAATGAATGATTTATCAATAACTTATTCATTATTAATTGATATAAAACACTTAATTATGATGAAATAACTAATTATTTTATAAATTTAGTTGAATAAAATGGAATTTTGACTAATTATTTAGATAATTATTATCCAATTATTAATTATTTAATCATTATGAAAGATCTCATTAGTTTTAAAAATTTTCAATAATTTGATCTAACTACTTAATTGAGAATTGTGGTTAATAGTTAATGATAATTAATTAACAAACATTTAGTTAAACACTGAATAATAGATTAAATTTCTTTACAAATTAGAATTTCTAGTTAATATTATTGATTAATTGGAACTGATTGAATATTTAGTTAATAACTAAATAAAATTCTTTATATATAGAATACTAATTATTTTCTTATATATAAATTAATAGTTAAACTGTTAATTTATTAATATTTTTTAATGAAGAGTTATGGTTAAAAATTAATAAATACTAATTAGTTAATAGTTAATTAGTTATAAAGTAAAAAGTAATTAATAGTTCACATGATAAATTATTTAGTTAATATTAATGATAAATTAAAACGGATTTAATATATACAAATGAATTTAATAAGTTAGTAATTTGATCATACTCGTTAATATTTAGGAATTAAAAATTAGTTAATAATTTATTTGGCTAATAGTCATTATATAAATTAATTATTTTTTATTTTCTTAGCTGATCACTGGAATTTTTAAAATTTTTAGATTAGAGGTAAAAGAAGTATTTTTATTTAAATAATTTAATAAATAGAAAATTATGATATTTTATAAGTAATTGCCAAATAATTAGATACATTACAAACTTTAATGAATAATTTGTGAATTGATTAATAAATTAGATATTAAATAATTATTTCTAGAAATAATAATGTACTTATTAAATAGCTAATACCTACCTAGTTTTTCACCTAATTAATAGTTAGGTATTTAATTATTGTATATTTAGAGTTCTAAATAGCTAAATGTTTAGTAGGTAGTTGGTAGTTACCATTTAGGTAGGTAGCCACTAACGTTAATGTTTAGTTAATTACTAAATACCTACCTCTACGCACCTACTATTGATTACCTAATAAGTATTTTCTAGCTACTAATAGTTATTAAGTTTCTAGGTTACCTTAGGTGCGTACCTTAGATGCCACATTAAACATTTAATTAACCTTAGGTGGTTAGCCCTAGTTTAACTAAACCTAGGCACCATGTATGCTAAATTAATCAATATGCTAGCTATTAATTATTCCCCTAAATTAGGATCATATTACAAAATTATTAATTATTATAATCATAAAAATGTAATTAACCTAGCTTAGAACTAAGTACAATAACATTTTAGAATTAAAATTATTACCTACTATTAGGTATTATAAACTACTAATAAGGTTAAATATTAGTAATTATATACCTATATATTATTAGATACCTACCTACTATGTACCTATATGTATGATATTAGGTACTTACTTAATACATACTAGGTACCCACAAAATAGGTATTTCTTACTATGATTAATTAAATTAAGTCTCTGAGCTACCTATGTTAAGTATTAAATAGGTATGTTGTATAAGGTGTTAGAAATGGTGGAAAAAACATAGTTCTTAGAATTGTTTTTAAAAAGAAAGGTGATTCGATGGTTTTGTGTTTTTGGTCTCAATTTTTGGCTTAAAGATGAACTCTTCATGTGCCATTTTTGTTCCACTTCAATGTGCCTAAACGCTTGCACCCAATTAAAACTAATAACTTGTCTACATAGATACCCACACTCATGGAATGGGTGTTAATGTAGAAGGAAATTAGGGATGATTGCAATTAAAAAAAGTCTTAACAACCAATGAAACATAGTAGTAGGTAGTGATGCTACCTTTTTTTTTTTTTTCCATTTGGGGGATGGAATTTTTTGGTTTGGTTTTCTTTGAAAAGGGGAACCAATGAATTAGCAAAATTTGGAGTTCATTGAGGTGGAATTATGATTTGGCAATCACTTAGATGCTAATGCATTGAATGAATGGTAGTTCATTGAGTTAAAACTACACAAATCCAATTTTATTTTCAAACTAAACCAAAAGGTGATGAACAACCTTTTTCATTTTTTTGTTTGGTGGTGCAACATAAGGTTTGGCCAAAGTTGAATTGTTAGAATTTTAAAAACCATGGCTTGGTTGTTGCATTTTAAAAAGCCCTTGTACTTATGTATTGCCAGAGAACTTGACCCTTTTTAAAAAGCGATAATAGCCCAATCCAAGTTCAGATTTAGCAAGAAATGATTTCAAGATTTGTATTTAAATTAAATTTCAGCAAAATTCTAAACCTCTAATTTGGATATTTGGCACACTAAACATGACCTTGGACTTGAACTTGCCTGATACCTTGAACTTGTCCACACTGATCCCGACGCTACTTTTCATTTTCAAACAAATTCAAATATTGCACATTTGTTTGGCGAACCAATTTATGAACTCCAAACCATAAAGTCGAAGTCAAATTTCCTTGCAACATCAAGATGCCAACAAATTGCAAATGCGAACCTATATAGCTAGATGCACCCACATTTATAAACCAAATGTAAATCATAACAAAGTAAAGACTTAAATGTAATTCCTAATGTTGTTATCAAAACTTTTCAAAGTTTGGGCTAGCTACTAAGTGTAACACCTTATTGAGGTATTGCCTTTTTTATTTTTATTTTATGTATGATAGTATGTAATCATTTTATTTGATAGATGCCAATATGAAACCCTCATGCTATATAACACATGACAAGTTGCATAGTACAAAATCTTCATT
This sequence comes from Sphagnum tenellum, assembly GCA_963921925.1. Lineage (NCBI taxonomy): Eukaryota > Viridiplantae > Streptophyta > Sphagnopsida > Sphagnales > Sphagnaceae > Sphagnum > Sphagnum tenellum. Next base: position 8,289,263 of record OY998146.1, read on the forward strand.
GATTTGGCTATCTAAAGTATGAATGTAAAAAATTAACTTATTTTCTTGTCATCCATTTATGAAGGAAGGTAGTTTGCTTTGCTTTGCTTGTTTATTTGTCATGTTAAAATCTCCCAAACCATTGATGAGTAGGGTTGCACTAAATTGCTTTCATAATGTTTGACTAAGAAGATATTGAATATTGACCAATTTTTTATTGAAAAATAATTTAAATCAAAACTAAAAATTGTAATTTTGGGCATGCTCCTGGCATTGTTGGAAGGCCCTCCCTGAGTAGGATATAATGAAAGTGATTTGAACATTTTTAGACCTAAGGTGTGAGAAAAATTGAATTTTGAATTGTTTTGTCATTGGGATGGAAATCCAAGTAAATTACAAAAATTGGTTTTGGAATGAAAAGTTAGTGGGGTAAACAGTTCACTCTTGGGCCAACGGCCCAGGCTACACTAATTTTCATTAAAATTAGTGTTTTGGTAAAAATTTGCCAGGAGAAAAAGAAACGCAGCTTCTTCCTTAGTGTAGCCTACAGGATGCTCAAATTCATATGAAGTTTTATAGTTTGTGCACTCAGTCACAGGGTTGCATGGACTCAGCATTTCTTCTACTGGCGAATTTTTGCCAAGTCCTTACCTGACAAATATGATTTCGACCTATGTGAAGGATTTTCCATGAAAAAAATGGCCCCAAATTCGCCAGACTTCGAAAAAATAATTCTATCAATCGCCAGATTTTTATTATTAGTTCCAGTAGATAGCGCAAAATATAGAAAAATATAGATTTTTCCCCTACTTCTGTATTAGTACATGTGGCCAAATTTGGCCAAATCACTTTCAAGATGATCGCCACCTGGGCTACATCACAAAATTGGAAAAAGAAACCCTGCATAGACTTGTAAATGAAATAATATCTAAGCCTCCACTTGCTTTGACTATGAACGACAACCACAAAATCTATTGTCCAACCTTCTTGGGGTAGGGTAGGTAAGGTACTAGTTGCAACCAAAAATCAAAAGTCAAGGATGAAAAAGTAGGAGGAATCATGGCAAGCACTTTCGCACAAAAGAACTCAGACCTTAGTGTGAATAGTTAACTTTGGGAACTCACACAGACCTCAACTTCATTCCATCTGTGAACATATATGTCGGTGAAAGCTCTTTGTAGTTTGACTTTTGGGAAACTTGAGAGTTTTAGGTCTTGTTCCTGCACCATGCAAATGTCCTAGCCTCAATTACGATGCCGGTGCCGGTACATAAGTCAAGTGATAGCATGTAATGAGTTGGAATTTGGAAAGGGTGAGATTCTCATGCTTTTGGGTAGAATTTATTTATTTATTTATTTATTTTTTCCAAGTCTCCAGGTCCCGTAGGTCACTGACCACCTTATGTGGACATCTTTTGGAGACTTCACCAACTCAGGGTCCCAATCTTCATCAACTTAGAGTCCCTATTTTCGTCTTTCTACCGCTTTACAAGTACACAGACCCCTTTCCTTTGGCGTTCTCTGGAAAAGAAAATGAAGGTGAAGAACGTGGCTCTCCTGGAATCACAATTTGACAACCCGCAGCAAACGTGAACCAGATTAGAGTGAAGTCAAAATTTCAATGTTCGTTTCTAATAAACACTTTACAGCAACCAAACTAGAGGCAAGTTTCACTGTGGCCTGGCCTTTTGCAAATTACTTAGCCATAAAGCACTTGCAGATAATTTGTGGTGTACCTGGAGGGCACCATATCCAGCAGAATTTCTCCTTGGTAAAGGGTTGGGCATTTTGAAGAGTGAAATGCCCTCTCAGGTGGGCATTTGTCCATAATTTTTTTTCATGAGCAAATACCAGAAAATGATTAAAAATCAGGCAAGGTTTTGAGCTGGGTTTCAAGTTGAATACCTTATCTTTACATAAGATCATACCCTGCTTGAATCTCATACACTAGTTCTTTCTGGAGGGGGAACCAGTCCCTTGCATCCTTGTTTTTAGTTTTTTCATATTTGGTTACTTCAAAGATTTTGTCTTATTTTTGATTTAATACAATATAAGGAATTTCCTTGAATAGATATAAGATCACCGTTGGATATTTGAAAACCAGGAATATTGACCATTTTATGATTAACATAAATCTTTTTATGACTTATTAGTTGCCTTGCTTGAAAAGTAGTTGAACAGAAATTAAGACGAACCAAAATAACATCCAATCTTTTTTCTATATCGAATAACAAACTGTTTTTTTTATCTGGATAACTTTGCATTTTAGATTTTTACATTTCTTTAATGGGTAATTTTTCATAAAAGAGGGACAATTTTTGTATAGTTTATAATTGCTTGGAAAAGTCAGATTGTTTTTTATTTTTATTTATTTGAAGCTTTAAAATAATGGCTTTTTGTTTTTGAGTAAGTTTAAAAAAAAGTTGATACATTATCAAAGTATTAAAAAGTAGCAAGCTCAAGATTCTAAATTTTATCATTACTTTACTTATTACATTCAATGACATTCAATTGTCACTTAAATGTTTTAAATACTAAGTCTCAATATAAAATGCTAAAACTCAGCATTTAATGCACAAGATTCAAAAATAATTATTGTAGTTGTACAAGTAGGAGTAGTGAAAATATATGTAGTAACAGTGGAGGCACTCAAAAAATAAAAACCAGATGAAACTTAAATGTACCACAAATTTTTTGGTTTTCTGAGTTTCACTCCCTTAATGCTCAGTTGTGAAAATCACCTTTGAATAGTGATAGGTTTTAAGTGTGTGAGACTCGGCATTTTGAAACCTGATGAAAATATTTTTCTTACAATGCTGACACCTTGCTCAGGTCTCTTGTAAAATAATTTAAAAATAAATTAAAGAACCAGGACAGGTTTTATAAACTCTTCTAAAACCTGGACCTGACGGGTCTTTAAAACATCTGAGAACCACCCAACACTAGTGGATACCATCACATTTGGTTTTGCCTTGGCACTGTTGCACTTGTGAACTCTCATCATGCACTTAGATTCAAACTGCTCATGGCCAAACCAGATACATGTTAGTCCTCACTTTTGTATGATCTTGCCCAGACTCAATACTCTAGGACTTATCCCAATTCTTAGCCCATTGTGGACTTCCCATTTAGTCCAGGCCTTTTCTTGCTTGAGACTAGCCCCCAAATCTCATTTGGTAGCCCAATCACAAACATAAAATGTTCTGAACAAATTGCGCTAAGGCATCAGTGAGAAGTTTTGATTTCTTTGTCATTCACAACAAAACAACAGGTTTTCATACCCTTGTAAAAACACATGAATGTGTACCACCTATTATCCCAAGAAGCTTCAAATACAATGATTTTTACATGAGGAACCCAAGGAAAAGTAGACCAAGTTAGATTTTAAGGGGTTCAAATCATCACAAAGACTTGAAAATTTCTTCCAACTCATAAAGCTCTGGCATAAATTTCATGTTGATGGTTCACTATAATACATTATGAACTTTAAAAAAGTCATGTTGTAATTATAGTAAGTTTCAAAGTTCCAATATGGAAGATGGTTTGAATGTATATTCACTTTCAGAAGTATTTAAAGTCAATTATAAATATTTCTCAAACTTTGTATTCAATTTATCATAAATTCAATGGAAGGTTTAATGGTTTAGCAATGAGACTTGGAAAAAGTTTCCACCATTGTTGTCCAGTTGTAACTTATGACATTGTAGACAACAAACAAATTCTAGACATGGATAACAAATATGGATATGCTGCTTCTCAAATTTTGGTTGCCCCATGATTGAGTGGATTTGCACTTACACAAGAACTAAGGTACAAACCAAAGTTGGATGGTTCTTTATTTTTGTGAAGAACATTTGGTTCAATTTTTAAAAATTACATTATAATTATTTTAGTTCTTTTAAGGCAGTAGTTTTAAGGTTTGATTGGGAATAAAGGGTTTTATGAATTGGGATTTTCAAAATTGGTGTTTAAGATATTTAGTTTTAAAAATATGCTAGGTCATGGATAGGCATGGCAAATCATGTGGGTTTTCATCTTCAAAGCATTGTCGGACATTTCAACCTTCCTAGCATGCACCCGATGGAGAGCTAGTAATCAACTTTACCTTTATGCCTAATTATGTTATAGCTTCCATCCATCTGCCCATCATTTTTATCCCTCTTAATTTACTTCAGCTAATTCCTTCATCCTTCTTTGATATTTTAGCCTTTCTTTTTCCTCCTTAGTCACACCCATTAGAAGCGTCACTGACACACCCCCAAGCTCCTTGATAGACTCAAATGTGAATATGAAATGAAAACAACAAAATAGTAAGGAGTTGGAGCACGTTCCTTGACTTGCAACACTTGGAAGGTTAGAGGGGCGTGTTGGAGCTTCGGGATGGGATTAGGAAGAATGATAAGCACTTAATCACTCACGTGGATTTGCACAAAACCAACAACAAGTTCGTTAAAACATAGTTGGAGCACTTTTGGTGCTAGGACAAGCCATAGGCAAACTTGAACTCACAAGATTCACCACGGCTCGGACTTGGGGGAAACCACCACCTTCTTCCTTATAGTATACTATGTGCCTCTTCACGGGTCCACATCTAAATGGCATTTTGTCTCAAGAGTCCTGCAATTCTCACAACTAGGACTCTCGCGACTTTGGGGCTCATATCTTTGTGTACAAACCTCCGATTAAGGTGAGGTCTAAAGTAAAGTTGTAGCCTTTGTCAAAAGCTTTCTAACAGTATGTCACATGCCACCTGAACGCAACGAAAATGGGTTGATTTTTTACTTTTGGTGGTTAAAAGTCAAATTGTGAATTTGTAACTTGACTCTTCTTTTGGCCATAACTTGTGTTTCAGATGTTCAAATGGGTTATGTGAGCCCATTTTAAACATCTACGTTCAATAGTTTTCCAATGATATAAAGAACTCTTCAATCCAATGGGTTTCAACCCCTATAATTATTTTTTGAAGATTCAGGAGTCCACCAGGACTTCAACTCCCCAAAGTGGGAGTTCCCTTATGTTGAACCTCACTTTTGGAAGAATGTGAAGATGATGTTCACACTCCCGAAATGGAGACTTGGGAGTCCTCCAAGACTCTTGAAACTTCAGAGCTCAATTGCAAGGTCAAAACATCTCACCTTGAGGCGTTTTTCATATCATTGCAAAGATATCAAAGTTTAAATGTCGAAAATGGCTTTGCATGAACCATTTGGACATTCGCAACACAAGTAATGGCAAAAAGAAGGGCTGGGAGTCAAACTGCCACCACTAAAAGTCGGGAATCGACCCGACCCCGGTGTGTGCAGGTGAAATGTGACACATCGTTAGAAAAATCTCAAGGAAAGCTACAAGTTTGCTTTAGACCTCATCCCAATCGAAGGTCTGAATAAAAAGTTATGAATTCACAAAGTCTTCGGAATCTAAACCGGGACAATTTTGGGATTCGTCTTTGGGCGTCCCGCACAAAAAACCATTCAAATGTAGGTGTTGTGGAGTAATGCAAAGACTACTATATGGGGGAAGGTGGTGGCTTCCCCCAAGTTTGGGCCGTGGTGAGTCTTGTGAGTCTAGAGTCGCCAGTGGCTTGTCCTAGCACTACAGGTGTTGCGAAAATTGAATTAATCAATTTGTTGGTTGGTTTGATGCAAGTTTGAGTAAGTAACTAAAGCTTGTCCCCCTTCCTAGTCCTATCCCAAAGCTTCAACATGCCCCTCTACCCTTTTTAGTGTTGAGAGTTGGGAACGTGCCTTTAAGTCCCCATGATTCCTTTGTTTTAGAAACTAAGGCCCATCTTGGGTATAACTTGGGACTTGGGAGTGCATCACCTTGGGAGTGTGAGGGTTCATTCCTTCACACTTTCCGTCACTCCAGGGCCCCCTCTTGGCTTGCTACCTTGCAAGCCTTTACTTTGGCCACGAACCCAACACTAGGGTTGCGATAGTCATAATATCCGTCATATGGTCTTTTTTTCCACAACTCCACATTCCCTATCCCTTTTGTGGTCATTTCCTTAATGGAAGGGCAAGTTTAGCACAACAGTTACTTTCATGTTTCATTTATACGCAATCATTTATTTTAGGGGTTATGTTGCCCTCAACTTTACCATGTTTTTTTCCTTCATTAGTATGGACATGGATTACATCCATAGACATCATTAATGTTTTCCAATTTATGTTGTCCTTGTTCATACCATCATATTCCATATGCCCTTTGAATTGATGTTCAATAGACTTTGTATATTTCTTTATTTCAATTAACGTTTAATCTTTCAAATATTGCAACTTTGCATGTTTTTTTGTTATTCCCTTTTTGATTTTTGTCCTTTCTTCCATGGGTGGCGAGAAAGGTCACCAAGAAACTCACATTTACTTGTGTCAATACATGGGTGGCAACTAGGAGACATTACAAGAGGAATACATGATTAAAACATCCACTTTAGTTTCTCATAAATGTTTAGAGTTGACTTTAAATCCTACCCCACTTTCATCAGCATGTTTATGTCATGCACAAGCATAGTAGTGACATACTCTCAATTCGAATCAAACATACGCGTATTATACATTTTTTTGGGCTTTTTAAAAAAATACTTGAAAATACTTGATACAAAGGCCAATTTTCAAGCCTTTGTATTTTTATAATGCTTTTTAAAAAATACTTGAAAATATTTCTTTTTGAGCACCTTCGAAAAATACTCATATTTCGTATGTCACTACTATGTGCACAAGCCTTTGTTCATGTAGGGGAGTAGGCTCGAACAATATGTGCATTGGCTCCGAACACACCTACAACCCCATTTAATGAGGCCATGAGAATCCATTGTTTTTTCCATCCACTTGTTGAGGTTGATTTCCTTTGTTTTGTTGATGATTTCCATCTTAAGACATAATGTACTTTAGATGGAGAGGTAATTATTTTTGCTTTGGTTTAATCACCACATCTTTCTTCTAGTGGCCCTTTAGATATGGTGTATAAGTTTTTACAAGACTATTTTATTCTAGATGATTTTATGAGTGGTTTCAACTTCTTTTTCAAGGTATTTGAGCACATTGTTTGAAATCATGTTCTACCTTCAGTATCATGTGTACTTTTTACATCTCAACTCTTAACGTTGGAAAAAGAATTTGAAAGCATACATCCCATCATGATTGGTGAAGGGACCTATTGCTTAATTGTTCAGATTAATTATTCAATTTAAAGGGACTTTCAGGGAAAATTTTAGTGTTCATTAGTTTGGTGTAATGATTTGTGGCTAATGTGAGACAATGGTTCATGGTGTTCGAACAATGTTATATTTGCACTTGGATTGGGTGGTGTTATAGGTGGATGTCCATAACACCTTCAATTTGATGTCATGGTCAACCATTTTTAGGAATTACAATTCTTTTCCGATTCTTTATATCAATTTTCCCCATTTATTCGATGATTCTATGCACGCCCATCCCCATTGTATTTTTTTCAAGCTTCTTAACATGGGAATCTCATAGTCAACATGGGAATTAGGTACACAACATGGGGACCTATTGGGAAGAAGGTTGTTACCCCGGTTCACCTTTGTGTTTTTCGCCCTATAGCAACAACCCACCCTATTTATGTTTTCCCTTTGTTGGTGGATGAGACACGTATAATGGGTCTTGCATCAAATGTAATTTCTTATTTTTTTATGACTGCAGTACAAGTATTCAAGATTAAAAATTTCAATGTAATGAACAAAGTGTGTAGCATGGTGTCTATAAGGGTTGGACCATTATATATCATTTCTTTTTGGCTTTTTTATTCCGAACGTGGGTTTTTGTATTTTGGGTGCATTGGTGGGATCCAGATCATTCATTGAATTGTTTATGGCTAAGGTTTTTCATGAAGATCTTGGGCCGATATTTAGTCTCTCTATGTTTGCATGTAGATCCCTAGGCAACTTTTATGATGCTTTTGTTGTGCTATGCTTAACGCCTTGGTTACTTGTTTTATACAATGTTTCCATCTCTAAGTATTTTGCAACATTACATTAAGTTCGATATTCGTACCATAGTTACGTTGGAGAAGTTATTTGATGCAACATCTTTTGGTGGTTGTAGCAGTCATTTAACTCGTTGTTAGGCCATTCTTCTTGCATCTTTGAACATGTTTAACTTTTCTTTTGTAGTTTAGATTGTTCCCCCCACATTCCAAGGGTGTTGGGCATTAATCTTTCCTACATTTGGCATTTGTTTCCAAAAAGATGATCACCATATTCTTTTGGATGCAATAGCACATGTTGAAATCAACACTTCTTCATTCCAAATGACACTACAAGATATTCAAACCTTGTTACCTTAGGTTGTCCACTCTCAAGTCCCACCTTTTGAGAGCCCAATGGTTTAGTCTTACCCCTAGTTGAAGGTTTCTTTGGCAGATTATGTACACAAGTAGGAGTTTGCTTCGCTTCTAATACATGTTCCTTCAAATACCATGCAAACATGTCTTTGTTCATGTGCAGGTTCAAGTGCTTTGGCCTACCACATTTACATTTCGTTTATTGTTAATCCACTTATTTTTAAGATTATGTATTCATCTTGGTTTGCCACATCCTAAAGTTGCAAAAATTTCATAATGATAATGTAGTCATACCATTAACGATTTAGGTACCCATTTATTTTGATGCCCATGTGGGAGTGAATGTAAAATGGCTCACAATACATTTCGAGATACTGTTGCAATTATTGTTTTAAAATGTGAAGAACATGTTCGAAAGAAAGTCTCCCACCTTTCCCCTCACCATGCCTAATGATGAGTGGATATCCTTATCACTAAAAACAACTTCCAAACCTTGATGGACATTGATGTGTCGACAAAGCAAAGTAGACAAAAAAGTAGTCCACCCAAAGTCCAATTAAAAAATGAAACAACTTTTGATACATACATAAAAAAGTAGATTCAAAATATTTTGAAGTCAAATATAAAACCATAGGGCATTACATTTAGTTTATGGGAAGTTGGATGTAAAGTTTGAACAACTTTGGCGTCATAAACGTAGGTTGAAAATACATTTGAAATTAACTAGGTCAAAATGGTGTTCAAACCTACTTCATATTAAAATTTTGATATATTGTGATTATAACATTCATAATTTGATAATACATAATTATTTTTAGGGTTATACTAAGTTGAAATTCTTTAAAATTAATATTTCATCTACATGTAACCCATTTTGTAAGATTGGACATTTTGTGCAAATAGATATATTTTTAAAAATATATTTAATTATACTTTCAAGATTGGGTTTTTCAAAATTTTAAACATAAAATGAAATATTATCATCATGTTAATTATTGTACAAAAACATAAGTCTATTTTCAATACATTAAAAAAAATTCATGGCTACATGTAATTTTTTTGACAAAGAGCAGTGAGCCATCTATTTTACCTTGCTTGCACCCAACATCACTACTAATTCAACTCACATAAATATGGTACAATGAACATTGATGACGACAACACATTCAACAATGATGGCTGCTTAGGAGAAAATACAATCATGCATTGAATGAACACTAGGTGATGATTTCATTCCCTTTGCTATTGAAATGTACGGGTGTCTTCATTATTGTTTTGCTTCATTTTTTACTACTCGTGCACATTCCACTATTGTGCGTCATCAATGGTCTTATTTAGTCCCTTCGATGCTTGTTTCTTACTATCTATAATGCATGTCCATAGCCTTGCCACATGTGCAAGCCATAATGATTCTTCAGCAAGTTGCTACATTTGGTCAAGGTTCCTCATCTTTTCCACACATCATAGTTAATGTTTTTTTGTCAATAGTTGATTTGTGGCAAATGACAACTCTTTTGTTTTAAGTCTTCTTTGTTATTGTTGATTGTCATTTCATAGCTATCAGTCCTCTTGCATAATGTATTTATCTGATTTTTATTGATTATTTGCTTTTGTTTTTTCTTTGGGTTGTGTCTACTTGTGTTCTCATTTGCCTTGTACGTTTGATGGATGGGTTCTCCTCTTTGATTTTTATTTACTAGGTTTTTCTTCCATTTTGGTTATGTTCCAATAACACATAAATAAAATCGAAACTTGTTTCTAGCCAATTCTTCAAAATAGAGAAAGTTGGTTCCATTCCAATTCTCAAAATCAAACCTAGTTCTTGTCCAATTCTTACTAAACCAATAATTGAATGTTAATTAACTTTCAATTGTGTTAAGGTTATTCAACATATCCCAAGTTAATGTTTTTTTTAGTTAGAAATAAAGAGTGAACTTTTTTTTCACAACATTGAAATGACAAATTTTACAATAAGTTTATTTGTATTATCAATGAAATTATTATTTTTGCTCAATATAATACAAATAAACTATCAAATTTTCAAAGTGATAAAGTTCTTAACAAACTTATAACAAATTACAGACTTTGAATATTCAAACTTACCCACCATTTTTCTTACCCAACAAAGCAAGTACCTGCCCAAGATTGATAATTTTTTTTATTATTGTCCTTTGTGATTGCAGACTACTTAGTGATATTAAATGCACTTCCAACACTAGAATGCAATGTTTATTTCAGAATCAAAGAATCTTAAGTTCTGGTTATTTCAAATACATCAAAGAATCAAAAAATTCAGGAGAGAATCGACAAGATATTTAATGAGCATGAAGACAGTTTTTGGAAATTAATTTGAGTTAATTGTAAACTTTTCAAACTTTTCGTTGTTTTGTGAGTTTCATATGCTTTGATATAAAATTTTGTGAACTCATTGTGTGAAATGCATTTGTTAAAACTGCCCATTACAATGAAATGAAAAACCAAAATCAAATTGTCTGAAAAAAAATAGGGTACACCCATCAAAATGTACCACTGATTGAAATCCTGTTATGTGTGGATAGATTGGATCACGTTCATATAACTAAGGGTTCAAGTGCAGGTAACACGTTTAAAAAAGACTTAGGCTCTTAATGGTTAACCTTGTTCCAAAACAAAAGTGATTTAAAAGCTAACACACTGAAAAGTCTACCCACAAAGACCATGTTATATTTGTTTGTTCATATTGCCGTTTGTTGGAACACTTTCAAGTCTGGGGTAGAGCCCGCTCAGCCTCGCTTGGGGTGGAAGGTGGACCCTTATTACGGTATAGCCCAAATGCAGCTGAGGGCTCTACTGAGTGTAAAGATGACCTGTTCTGAATTTTTCCTCTGTGATATATTTGGTGAGTATGATGAGGAAAACCCCAAAAAAATGGGGGTGTTGGGGAGCGCGGATGGATGTATGAAAGAATGGATTGTAAAGCCTGGTTGGAACAACCCCAAACAGTGGGCAAGGGTGAAGCAGCACCCACTCTGGTACCTTCACCATGTTGAAGGAGACTTTGAATGATCATATTAAGCCCAGGAAATGTTAGAGTTGGACTCTAATATCCTGATTTAGTCTAAGCATGGAATATTTATAATATTTAGAAGCAGATTTTTTTAATTTTGGGGATTTTACCATGGTATGAGTCAGGGGGCGCCAGTTCACCCAATGTCCAAACAGCGGAGGAAAAACAAATACACCGGGTAATATGCCACAAAAATAGGAGCAGGTCTTTTCACCTTTCGAGAGAAGTTGCTGGGAAAAGAGGGTTGTATATGCTAGATATAGACATGTGGGCCCACAAACAGGTAATTCTTTCGTGTTGTAGGGACATGGTTGTTTTGTTGTGTTGCCTTTTTTGGGGTGCGGTTAAGTTAGACACCAAATTTCCCAGATCTCCTTTTTAAGACTGTATGAGAGGGAAGTCTAACGCGTACCCTTTGTAGCAAAATCCGCAAACCGCCGTTGAAAAAGTGACAGGAGAGGAGCTTAAGGCTGAAGCGAGGAGCGTAAAATCTCATGAGCGTCAGTAACTAAGTTAAATCAAATATGCAACGTGCAAAGCGAGCAGCAGCCATCGGGCAGAAAAGGTATGCCCGTGCCCAGCATATGCGATAGGGGGGGTGAGGCTAGAGATTTGTAGCTACTCCGGAAACAGTGGCGATGCCGGATGAAACCCAAGCAAGTAGTAAAACAAAAAGAATGGACTTTGATGAAGTCCCCGGGCCGCCTGAATCATACATATATTACGCAGTCGCCTGCCTCAAAATACTCGGAGGTTTCTGTTGTACACCTGTAAGCTGCTAGCTGCATGAAGTGAGTCAAGATCAGCGATTGATTACTCCAGACAAAGCGGTTGTGTCTTTCATACATTCCTGTTGTGAGCAGGTGATCTCATCTTGCTGCACTCTGTTTTAATCATTTGCTACTAGCTGATCTAGTTCAAGGTCTCTTCATTTAGAACAATCGTATAAGGTGTAAGCAGTCTCACCGGCCGTCACATGAGTACTATTAATTAGGAGTGGACTTACTAGGTTCATGATCGACTTTGGAGAGTTTTTGGTGGACTGGGATTGTCTGTATATTAAGGGCTGATGCTTTGCAGATGTGCTCTTGTGACCTGTCATATCTCATGAATTTGCAAAGTTTACATCATATGCGGAGAAGCTGGTTTTCGCATGGGGTTCTTATAGAGCACAATTAACTGATCAGTTGAAGCTTCGCTTATACTGCATGTTGACCAACTGTTTGTAGCCCGTTTTTTGTGCTGAATAAGCAGTTGCTGAGTTAGGTACTGTATCAGCGCACTGAATTAGGAGGTCGTGTTTGTACTAGCGTAGCTCAATAACTCGACTGGAAGAGTTGAATCGCAATCTCATTTAAGCGTAATTTGGCGAGCTCCGAAGATCTGAATCGAACTTCAACATATTGCCTTAGCGCATGTATCATATTAAACGTGAAACTCATATACACAAACGCGTATTCTCTTGCAGGTAGCTAGAGGTTGTCACCAGCCGGTAATTCATCTCAGCTCCGAGATTCGGATTCGATCTGCTACAACATTCGACATCATGTCCGGCAGGAACCAGAGAGGCGGGAGCTCACAACGCCAGTACCGAGGGATACGTATGCGGCGATGGGGGAAATGGGTCTCGGAGATCAGAGAGCCCTCGACGCGAACTCGGATTTGGCTCGGCTCATTCCGGACTGCTGAAGAAGCTGCGCACGCTTATGACGCAGCTCTGGTGTGCATAAGAGGCCCAAACGCACAGCTCAATTTCCCTAACGACCCCCCCACCATTCCGAGGGGAACCCCAGGACGCTACTCGACCCGCGAGATCCAGGCGGCCGCAGCAGCGTCGGCTGCTGCGTCAGTGGGGCGTCCCTTCAGCTACAGCGATTTCATGTCCCCGGAGGCATCGGACAGTGACGATGGCCAAGACCTGGAAGACATTACATACACGGAACCGGCGCAAGCCGCCCAGCCAGCCCCTTCGAACAGTACCCAATCCCACAACAGCTGGAGCAATGCAGGCCAATTTGATGACCCTTACGAGCGCGAATGGGTGAACAACATGATTTATCCACCGCGTCCAAAAGACGACTCTGATGATGACAACGACTCCTTCGTTGAGCCTTCCTTGTGGAGCTACAGACGATGAGTCGTGATCACCGGAACATAATTCGAGCTGAAGTCTTTCGGCCACCAGATTTTGGCTGCTGTTTCCACTGCATGCAGTCTTAGTACCCGTCCCTCAAGAGAATTCCTCCTCTCTGATCATATTGATATCAGCAATAACCATACATGATATTATGAACGCAGAGTTGCAGTTCGACTTATCACTTTAGTGCTGCTACTCTATAAATTAAACTACTAAAATTTTAAGGTCCCATATGAGCCGATCATCAGGCCTATTTGTTACCGAGACGGTAAGCAACTAATCTGGCCGAGCTGTATATGCGATCTGCAGTCCGGTTGTATCACAATTCTGAGTAGATTTACGTGAGGACAATTAATCACGCTCCTGGACTCCTGTACTATGTTAAATGTGCAGGCAGGCTTAAATGTTATGTAGCACACGCACCTAATACAAATTATTTGGTTCTGATATGTAGTACAATCATCCATTACCGTTGCCGGGCCACTTGCTAGGGATTTGCGTCTCGCGGAGCGTCTCCAGCTAACGATGCTCAGTAAGTGACCCTGCAAAAAATATCGAAGTTTAGTTATTTACTTTTTTCCAACCCCACCCATAAAACTAAACCGGGGACTGCAAATTGGCTGGAGATTACTAATACCAACCCACATGGACCAATCAAACTATCTAACTGCTCAGCATCAGGTGTTAGCTTTGCTGTGCAATTTACCAGTCTCAGCAAACTGTGCGAAATTGCTGGGCATTGAACCGTTTTGCTGCGCCAAACTGACATCTTTTGACTTTTCTTTTTCCAATTTTAATTTGCAAGGTCACACACTGAGCACCGGTAGAGTTGTCCTTAGTTGATTTCCATCCAGTGAACATGATCAGACTCACTAATTTCTGTGAAGAAATGCAACTCAGTGTAGTAAGTCTCCCACTCTTCCACTAGAGAACTCAACGAATTGAGCAAAGGAAAACTGCAGACATCAAGCTCCATGAGACACTAGTTAGTTGCAGTGGGTCCTCATCCAGTCTAAATCCACCCTTGAAGTGAATAATTTGGCTCAGTTCATGGGATGAAAAACGATTAATATATATATTACTAAAGCTTTGATGACAAAAAACACCTTTGGGTATCTAGAATGCACCATGAATTTCTTTATTATATATAGATATTGCAACTCAAAAAGAATTCCAAAGTACAAGAACAAACTTCAAGGTTCCAGATGACACACACATGGGACAAAATGGACAATTCCCATGTTGGAAGCTTCTACTTACTTCTGAACCCTAACATGGCTAACCTACCATTTTGCGGTTCATCCCACACAAAAAGGCATGTGTACAGCTAGAGATTGAACAGTTGTTTGGAAAGCAGACCTCAGAAGAAAAAAGCTGGGTTCCTTTGTGTTGAATGTCTCGAACATATAGATATATTAGAATCCAATAGTCCACATCCTTCCATCTGTAGGTTTGTGAATTGGGTTAATTTGGTTTGAAACTCGTTTCATTGTCAAATTTCACCCTGCCTAACTTTCAAGGAGAGAAGGGCATGTCAAACCAGGCAAGAACAGTGTCAAATTGCAAACAGTTACATGGAGATGTATCACCACTCAAAAATGATGATACCATAGCAATTTGAGTTAGATGACTAATATGATTGTTAGGAAATTTAAGTTCAAAATGCATTTTTCTTGATTTTAATTTTTGGTTTTAGTTTAATATTCCATCATGTGTAATATTCCATCATTTTGTTAAAACCCCTTTTATTTCCTTAATATAAACTTGTTGACGGTAAGAGAAAATCAAGGTGGATAGGAAATTATGTGTCATATTCAAAAAACACTCCTTAATTTTAAATGTATAATTTCAAATTTTCAAAAGTCACTCTGAATTTTCGATACTTATGAACGTAAAAAATATGTGCTGCAATGTAAATGATGTACAAAGCAAAGTCATGGCTTAGTGCAATCTATCTATGAAGGAAGGTAGTTTGTTTTGTTTTGTAATTATGAGATCCTACAAACTGGGATGCTTCAGATTGTGTTATTGGTGTCTTTGGAAAGCTCTGGATGAGGACTCGTGCATGGGCTTAGTTCCATGACATGTGGACTTGGGGTGCAAAAGTTCTTATATATTGAATGATTTTTTCACTGAAAATTAAATTAAATTGTAGCTGAAAATTTTGGAGGAATTGGAATGTGCCTTTGGTGTTGTTGGAAAGATCATAATGAGCAGGATTTAATGGAATTTTATTTGGTAAGATTTGGATATTAAAGTGATTTCTGCAGCTGAAAATTCAAATAAATTCCCAAAAACAAGGTTTTGGAAGGAAAAGTCAGTTGAGCACGTGGTAATACTTGAAGGCTTACCATTCAATTCAAGCATGATTTCCTTTCATATTTGGCTGTTCAAAAAATTGATACATACATTGCAAAACAATGTTCACATGTCAAGTTCCTTTTGTAACGGGTTCACTTGGGCCAACAGCACATGCCACACTACCAGTATAGTTGAAACAATAAACCATGAAGTAGTGAACATGTTTTGCCAGGATTTGACATTTTAAAGCAACACAATAGGCCATTTAGAACCAAGTTTGTCAAGCCTCCTATTCTCAAACTTGCTGGATCTGATTTCATCCATACTTGGATGTCCTCTTTTTTATTCATAATCTTGCCCCCCTCCACTAAATTTCCTGCTTTCTTTCCCTTACTCAAGGTCATTTGAGAATATGTGGCACATCGAAAGAACTGTTTCCTGATCACATATCATCCATCCTTGATGGTGCACTGGTGGGTGCTGGTTCACTGTGGCGCGAGAAACACCAGTGTCAGATGAGATGAAGACTTTCGGTAAACCATTTTGGGAGCACACTTGTGCAACTCCTTTGGCCATTATATAAGAGTAGCATTTGAATTTTCCACCATTACTACCTTGAAAGTCGTGAAGCACCAGCAAACAGATTCCGTTGGCGGGCTGACCACTTGACACCACTTAAATAAAATGCGAGACGCTAAATACACCCACACATCGAGCACTGTTCGAAGCCTGACAGTGCAGGAGTGCTGAGAATTGCACTGTTCTGCTGCAAGGCTTTCATTTTTTGTCTTTTGCTGTTATACGAGTGTAATGAAGAAGGCCAGACTGAACCAGCACCCACCAATGCACCATGAAGGATGATGGCAAATGATAAAGATTACACTTTCTGTTGGGTTCCAGTTCCCTTGCTAACCATGGTGGTTGACTTAGTTGCTTTTTTTACTACCTATCAACTAGTAAGGTATTAATAACAGCCCTTTGCCTATTAGGTGTAAACTATCTTCTTACATATTAGTGACCTATTTTCCTACCTATCAACCTATATATCGAACCTACTTCTTACAATATGAGTTACCAAGGTGAAACCAAATATTCCTCAGTCTACGTTTATCCACAATTGAGTCATAACAGACATCCAATGGATGGTGCACTGCTGGGTGCTGGTTCACTCTTGCCCAAAAAAATGTGGTTTTTGCTCATTGTGAAAAGGTATGCCAGTGGTTGGTCCTGATTGCCCTGCACCAGAACATCTGAGATAGCTGAAGAACACATGAAGCTTCATGTTCTTTTTGCAAAACATTGAAAACCATGTGGCATGGTTTCACGTTAAACCATGCAAGGCAAAAACCATGTGCAAGAAGACAAGCCAAATATGTCCCAGACAGAGGTCGTTAGGGTGTTTGGCGCTTCTGAGGGGAGAGGGGTATTAAGCATCTCCCAAATAAAATGAAATGTGTCAAAATGTAAAGATCCAGAATGTTGAGATGCATTGTGAATACAATGTTTTTTTGTTTTTCAATTTTGTGAGGTTGCTCAAACAGGGATCGTCCATAAATATATTTAGGCAAATTATAACAAAGAGCTTCATCCATAGAAGCTTTGCAATTTGTTGCAAAAATTAGAAGGAAAAGGATAAACTTCTAGAATCACATGAGGCCCAATTTGTCGTGGTGTGGAGTTGTTTGTATTTACCCTCCTCTTTAGATAACATAATTGGATTTCAAATTGGGACCATGAAATACTCTACAACAATGAGTTTTCTTTGTGGATTTAAACATTGAATGAAAGTTGGGAGCTTGTGTGTGGTAAAAGGATGGTGCCCAAAAAATAAAAACTTGTAAATACATGTTCAAAATATATATATATATCCATTTAGATTGTGTATTGTCAAGATATTGGTTATTAGGGATGTAAGGTTTTTCTGCTTTATATGTAGATTTTGAGAGATGAAATGGAGGACCCACTAGACGATCCTACACTACAAAGATGAAGGGATGATAAACTTTGGGCTTGAAAGGTAGTATATGTTGCAATGACTAGTCAAAACATGCTAAAGTGCAATTGCAACTTGTGCCAAGGCAAATGCAAATCTATGAAGGTAAACAATGTGAAAGAACACTTGGGGAGATTTGGGTAGCACCCCAATTGTCAAATCTATCGTGGGCCTAGCCCCATAGATGCATCTGATGATGAGTGGAAAGCAAAAGAAGTTAGAGGTACAACAAGAAGGGGTGTGGTAATTGATGCGGGTGTCAACATGGCTTTTATGTTAGAGCACCTAACCCACCTACATGACTTGTGATGGATGACCCACCACATGATGAAATGCAACTAGATTCAAGTCGGCATTAGATAATGCAAGATGTCTTTTCAATTGTGGATGAACTAACATCAATACCCAAAATTATGCTTGGCAACTTTGAGGATAATGTAGATAAAAAAACATCCCTTCTTGTAATGGAAATGCAAATTTATAATGATGAGGACAATGGAGCAAATTTAAATGGGTTGCAAGAGGCATCCAAACCCTTGTACCAAGGCGTTCGCTCCATCACACTTGCAACCACAATGTTGTTGATGAACATTTGCACAATTGATGGTGTTAGTAATAAATTTGTGGATGAGTTGTTGTCCTTCTTACACAAGTATTTACTTCAAATAGACAATTGTTTACCTAAAAATATTTACCATGCAAAAACTTTGACAAAGAGGGTAAGCTTCAATTACAAAATTATTCATGCATGTCCAAATGGGTGTGTGTTGTTCTAGGAGGTGTATGTAGAATTGGAGACTTGACCAAAATGTGGATTAACACAATATAAGGACATAAGCAAAATGAAAGTGCCAAAGAAGGTTTTTGTCATTTCCCTCTTATACCACGATTAAAATGTATGTTTAAGGTACATGTCATTTCAGATCTCATGGTGTGGCATAGTTCCAATAGGAATATAGATGGTTTGGTTCAACATGTGGCTGATAACAAAGCATGGTCACACATTGATGTTACGTGGCTAGAATTTGCAACTAAACCGCACAACGTAAGACTAGGCCTTGTAACAAATGGAGTTAATCCATATGGTGATAAGAATTATAGTCAGTTTATGTGGCTAGTTTTACTTTTTAATTACAATCTACCCCCATGGCTTGTGACCAAGAAAATATTTGTCATGTTAGACTTGATTATCTTGGGCAAGGAATTCATGAAAATGCACAATATTGATGTGTACATGGCACCTTTAATAGAGGAGCTTCAGGTATTATGGAAGGGGGTTGCAACCTATGATGTGGCGAACATGGAGGGCAAGGCATTTTACTTTGAGTGCAATTTTAATGTGGACAATCCATGATTACTCGACATATGGGCTTATGGTTGGATGTGCACACAAGGGTACAAGGCTTGTCCAATTTGTGGGCTAGATTTGATTAGTCAATATTTTTTAGAATTGGGCAAGGTTGCATATGAGGGATCCCAACATCGGTTGCCAAGAGACCACCCATATCGAAGGAATCAAAACTTGGCCCATTTTAATGGGGAAGAAGAACATAGATGTAGACCCAAACTTGTCTCAACTATTGATACACTGAGGAATGTAGCTGAATATGAAACATGGTTGGCAATTGGAAACATAGCAAGTTCAAGAGGTGATGTGTCAAAGGTTACTAGATGAAACGATGATCTACCCTTTACAACCTAACATATTTTCAAGTATGCATCTTAAGATTCTTTTACTTTGCAAATTAAGGATAAACTTGATGGTTCATTATAAAGTAATTATCATTGGATGGCTAGTAGAATCAAAAGATGTGATGTGGTCATGGTGGCCCTAAATATCTCCTTGTTGGGTGTTTTTAAATTGGGAGTGGAAAGTTCAAAATTGAATCAATTACAATTAATTTATGGTTGACCATACCATTTTGCTAATTTTGTTGAAGCTGAATGTAAATCCCTTTTCACATTGTTACATTGCATGATGGTTTAAACATAGCACCAAAGTTGGTCATTAGTTGTTGTTGTTAAGTAGGTCCAGCTTGTTATTTTATCACATTCAAGGAGATGGTCCAAACTTTCATTATTGGTTTATTATGTAATGGGGCGCTTAAACATAGTGAATCATTTTACCTAGGTTTATGGTGGTTGTATGGCAGCACTTATTGATTCGACACACTTTGGATGTCATGCACATTGAAAAAAAAAATGTGAAAATGTGTTTTGCACCATCTTTGGACCAAAAGACACAATCAAGGTGCGAGATGACATGCAAGCTAAAGGCATTTGGTAACATTTATGGTTGAAACAACAACCAAACAACCAACACAAAATCTTGAAACTGCATGCTTCATATGTACTTCTTTTAGATGACCTAAACATTTTTTTGTCAAGGATGCGAGAACTAAAACTTCCCACATATCATGGGGATAATTTGGCTAAACATGTGGTAGATAGAAAACTAGGATCCATGAAATCTCATGACTTTCATGTATTAATGTAACAAATCATGCCATTTTGCTTATGAGGATTTATGGCAGTGTAGCCACGAATGGCCATTATGAGGTTTAGTGGCATTTTCCATCAAGTTTGTGTGAAGGTTTGGAATCCTTTTGATATTGCAAACTTGTGGAAAAATTTAGTTGTTACATTTTCTTTATTAAAAAAAAAAACCTTTAGCCTTCTTTTATATAATGATAGATTTGTTGTTGCATGTTGTGGATGAATTAGACATCGGTGGGCCAATTCACATTAGGTAGATGTATCTAGTTGAACAAATGATGAAAGTTTTTAAAGATTATGTTTGTTCCATGGCATGGCTTAAGGGGTCAATGGCTAAAGGTTATTTACTAGAGGTTAGTTTGGGATTTGTGATTGAATACTTGCATGAATTTGAGCATGTGTCTAGGAAAGTTTGGGATGTTGAAGAAGAAGACAGAATCTCTAGAGAAGTGTTGGAGGGCGTTTTTACAAAAGTTGTGTTTAATCCTATTTTACAAGACCTTGCACACAAATATGTGGTGACAAACACAAATATTATGGCTCCATGGATACAATGATTACCCTATTAACCCTATTATTGTCATGTAAATGGAAATGTTAACTACGACCAAAAAGACACGTTGTCTTGTTTATAATTCTTGCACATTGTCTTACTTTCATCCAACACATTGTCTTATCTTCCATTTTGCCCACCATATAATTAAAGCACCCCCAACCTTGGGAGTTGGGTTTCTTTTGCTTGGGATTGACATCATTGTTGGAACCCTAATATTTTGTAATGCGTTTAATATGATTAGATTGATTGCTGCCCATTTCAGAAGTAAATTGTGTTAAATGGTTATTGTAAGAAATGCAATGATGAGAAGGCATGGATTGAGGATGGGAGAAAGGAATTTGGATTGGATTGGCAATCAAACCCTTCTACACACAACTAATTTATCAATTTTCCATCAAACTTCGAAAAGATTGTTGAAATGACCACATGGCTAAGGGAAACCATACAAACCCATCAACATGTTAATGATGTGCCCATTGATATAAACTTAGTAAACCTTTCAGTTTCTCCCAACTTCACAACATTGTTTTATAAAAAAATCAAAGCATATGGCAACCATTTTTGAATTGAAAATGGAAGCACAATATGTTGGTTACTTGTGATTTTGGTGTGGCGTCTATTTTATTGGATTATGGACCTATGTCTTCACCCATTGTGTTGTTTTATTTTAGTTGGGTGAAAAATGGAATTGATAATAGAGGCAACCCCACATACAAATAAGACAATGCTGATTTTTTCCTTACAAATTTTCGACATCTACTACATGAACTTGATGAACCTTTTGTATTCCCTTCACAAATCCAACAACTATTTTTCTAAAATGATCCAAAGATGCCATTTTGGAAATTGTATTCCATAAAGAACCTAGAAGCTAAAAAGTTATGGCGAACAAATTTGATGATTGAATTGACACGCATGCTATTGTGTCATGACTTGAACCTCGACTGGAATTCCCATACATAGACAATAGTAGGACATTGGTAGGTGCAATAAAATTAAATAGAGAAGAATTTTCTCTAAATACTAAAGCTTTACATGGGAGCCAAGGGGTTGATGATATGTGATAATGATAATTTTAGACTTCTAGTATCATTACAATGCTTACTTTTATTTTGTCAAGACTGTAAGCTAGAACCTCTATTGGAATTGGAACCTTAGCTTGGATTGTAAAATAGATTTTTCCAACTCCATTTGTTTGGTCTCCACTTTTGTTATCATAAAGTTCAATTATATTCGCTTGAATTGTCAATACGAATTCTTGGAACTCTTACATGGTCTCCAATCATGGATATGAACCTTTGTTTGTTGTCATTTTGCCCATATGTAGCTATTGGAATTTCATCATGCTAAAAATTATAGCCAGAATTTTGGCTTTGAACAACACTTACAAGTAAAAAACAATTTAAATTCCTTCATATTTTTTATTGCAGTGAATGAATATGTTATATATAATTTGCCTATTTTTTAGGATAAATTTCCAATTTTTGTTTAAAATCTAGCTACCACCAAAAAAATGTTTTAACCAAATTGGTGAAAAAAACAATGTTATGGTGATATATAGCCAAAATTAAAATGGTTAATTTAAATGAATGCATTGAAAAAGAATTATATTTATGTTGAAAATTTGTGGAAATGCCATGTGTGCCATGTAGGCTAGTTTGAGATAGTTGACAACTTATATTGTCCATAGTTATACAAACAATTATAGTCATTGTCACCATGCAACTTAGTTATCATCCATAAATGGACATAGAAGAAAATCAAACAAAATATGTAAAATTTTCATTTACATTTTGACCTAAAACTTTTGTAGTTGTATCATGCAACTACATATTCAACTAATAGTTGGTTGGACCCATCATTTAGTCGCACATGTAATGGTATATATTTACAATTGCATGGACACATAGGATTACGAATTTCATAGTTGCAAAATGATGGTTGAAATTGACAAGATTTCTTCTAGTGTTCAAAGTTTTAATTCTTAGACACTTCATACTAGTTTGTTTTCAAAGGCAATTTTTAGACAAAGGGTATCAAAAGTTTTGATGTTTTGAACATTGAATTATTTATTTATTTCTTAAAAATAATTTTAAAAATAAAAATAAATTAAATTTTGCTAACATTTTATACATTTTAAAGTTCATCCAACTAAAAAGAACCTTGAAATTTTTGTAATTCCTCTTCAAAATCTGAATCCTTTTGAATTAGCTCTACCAAATTGGAAGGTGGTTTATAATCAATTTTAGGATCATTTAGCTAGTTTTTGTTCACAAATATCAATGTTTTTAAATTTGAAATTGTAAACGACATTTTTTGAAGTTTGTGAGTATCCATGCTAAATAAAAAATCATTTTAGCCTCAATTTATGACCTGACAATCCTTAAATTTGTTGCGCCAAAAAACCAACATAAGAAATAGGGCTTCATGTTTGCCCGCCATTGAAAAAAAATCTAATTCCTTGGAATCCATTTGGTAACACATGAATATCAACATTTCTTTAGTGATGAGTTTTGTGTTGGGCTGACTTGTAATGGGAGTTTGTTCAAAAAAATTCAAATCAAATTTAACATCTCTTATTTGATTTGCACATTCAACTTTTCATTTTGCCATTAGGAATAAATAATAATAACATTTTAAAGACATAGGATATAATGATTGTCTATCATATTGTTCAATAATGTTCACCCCTTCTTCACAACCAGTAAAAGAAAACACTAGATGAAGGCTTTTTGACACTACACCAAAAAATAGATATGTGATTACATCCATGAATACATTTGTAGTCATATACTATGCCACTAGTAACTACATGATTACATAGTCCATTGAGACTCATCAATTTTACCACTAGTTGTATTTTTGTGCCATTTACAACATCTTACATGATTACAATTGTATCCAATGGTCAATATTGATCAATCTAGACCATTAGACTAAGTAATTAAATTTAAAATATGAAAAATATTATCTAATATGTGCGTTATGAATTTTTTGTTTTCGATTGTCCTAGATTTGACACATGGCTGAATCATAAGTTGACACATGACATTTAAAATTGAATTTTAAAGAAATATAATTAAATAGGTGAGGTCCATACATAGGCCTAATTAGCTAGGTTAATAGATCTTACCTACCTACCTAGGTTATATACCTATCTACATACGTAAAATTAAGTAGGTAAGAAACCTACCTAGGTAGGTCAAAAAGTAGGATGCAATCATTGACCTATATAGGCAAGTAGGTAAAAAGGTAAACAAGTAATTGACTAAAAAAATAACAACATATGTACTTCCGTTTAGTTTTATGTTTTGCCATTCAAGGGATATTTTTTTCACACTATACCAAATTGGCAAGATTATTTCTTTGAATTAGCAATTGGAAACATGCCTTGTGATATGAGAGTAAAACACAAAGCTTATGGGTTAAACGTTTTAGTTGCACTTTAGGTTAGGTGAACAAGTCAGTTTTTCAACATGTTAGAACTCAAAGTTCAGAATAATTCAACGGCGAGCTCTACTGTATATGTTATCCATAAATAAATTGAAGCTCTCCTCTTAGCGCATCTACAACAATAAAAATTGTGGAAAACAAATCGGAAATGAGAAAGTTATGGGCCCCCAAAGTATGGGGGATCTAAAAGTCCAAAAAGAATCACAATATGAAGCTATTCTCCAAACACCCAAAAACTCCTTGGATTTTGTTTTTTTGCCTTTAGCGTTCAAAGATGATTTGTAGAGCTTAAGGTGGAACTTTCTTAGCACTTTAAATCGCTCAATTTGAACGAGAGATGAGAAAGTTATGAGTTTTAAAAGTAAGAGGGGTCCAAATGAAGAAAAATGCCCTCATTTTTAGCGTTTTGTAATTTAGAAAAGGCTTGTTTTTCTTCATGTTCTTTCTTTGTTACTCCTTTGCTTATAAGTTCAAAGATGATTGTAAATAAGAAATCATTTGATAATTATATATGTGAATTATTACCTAATAAGAGTAACTTATTATTATTATCTGAATTAATAATTTGTAATAATGATATGGATTAGTTATTTGAAAATTTTATTATTTGAATTAATTATATGAAATATTTATCTGAAATAATTCCCCAAAATAATTATCTGAATTCAGATGTTAAAATTCAAAAAATTAATTATTTGACATTAACAAACTAATGAATTATTTGAACTAGTTATCTACATTAAAAATTGTAATTCGTCTAATTTGTTAGTGAGCTATTTCAAATAATTAATTATTTGACTGCAAATAATTTATTACTAGATAATTAATCTTTATTAGCTTAATTTCAAATATTCATTAGTAATTATTTGAAGTCATGTAGGGGCTATTGAATGCAACATAAGCTACATAAGAGCTAAGTGGGGGCTACCTAAGTTTATGTAGACTAAATAGAGGTTATGTCAATGTTATCTAAATGTTACTTAAGCTATGTAATGATTATGTAGGAATTACATATAATTACATATAAAGGGTTATCTAAAAGTCATGTACATGTTACATATGGGTACATGGATTACATAGTTTATGCAAACACTATCTAGGGGTTATATATATATGTAAAATTATGTATGTTCTACCTACCTAGTTACATAGGATGCATCTAGGGTTATATGGTTTCACCTTCAATTACCTGGGCCTATCTAAAGGCTACTTAGGAAGAATTTAGATCCACCTAAGCCTATATTTAAGGGTTAGTTGGGGCTTACATAGATAATGTCTATCTAAGCCTACTTAAGGTTTACCTAGATTTTTTATCCTTTTTATTTAGCCTATTTACTTAGCCTAGCTTGTTTAACCCGCCCATGTACCTACTTAACCTAGCTACATTTCATGATTCCTAGTCATGTAGTTGTAATAACATAGTCATATGAGACTAAAAGTCTTATAATCATGACTAAAGTCGTATATGACTAGGTCATATCATTCCATGACTTGGTTTGAACACTAGTCACAATATGTTGTAATCATGGATGCTATGCTTTGGTGTAGTGAAATTTGGGTTTTAACATTAATCATAACATGTTGTGGGATTTTTTTCTTTTCATATCTTCTTAAAAAAGAAAGGAACAATTTTAAAACACTACAAACTTCCTTCTAATATTGATAGCAAACAAAAATAATTCAAAAGTAATTCTAGAATCATCATCAATCAAATTAACTAAAGCAAGTGGGTTTGTAATTTATTTCGTACATTTCAAACACATGGTAATGGCAGACTACAATGCATCAAACAATAACCAATCATTATTAGATTGGTTCAAAACACATGCATTCACAATAGGAGAAAGACAATTCACAATTATTTGAAATATGTGCCAAGCAAGAAAAGGAGACACCCTACCATTAATTATGACAATATTTTGCTTATTGTAGCAAAGGATAATATCATCCTTGAATTACAAGGCTTCTTGGAACATAATGAGTTTATTGGCAAACCTACAACCAAAATTAAATAAATGTTATGTATTAAACAAGCATAATGAACAATGAATACCAAAAAGAAACTTAAATCAACAAAGAAATAAGAAAAATAATATGTAAAAGATCAAAATTTCACCTTACTTCCAATAGAATATTCAATTTTTGAAGGCAAATGTTCAAATATAAACATGCCTTGTTCCATTCATGTTTTCCATACCTTGATTTTTTAATCCAAATGATACATTTATGCAAATCTAACTTCGTAGATTTGATAGAAATAAATTGAAGGTTTTTGAAAACCTTTTCATCAATTGTAGCATACTAACATGCCTTAGAAAACATGGCCAAAACAAGTGCTTTGAAAACTTTCATCTAAACCTAAAATTTCACATCTAACAATTGATTTCAAGGCAATTGTCATTGTAGTTAAATTTGACCTTTCATCTTTCACATATGTAATCACTTTTTTTCTCAATCCATATTGATTAAATTATTTTGTTAAATTGGTGGCCAAGGTTTGATTCATAATTTTTATTGTTTCAAACAACCCAATAGTCATTTGTTTAAGCTACCAATCCGATCCCAAGAAGTTAATTACAAGAACAAAAATAACATGTGCCCGTTGGACATCTACAAATATAATCCCCAATTTTTATAAAACATATATTTGTTATTTTTTTTCCAATTTATGTAATCTCTTATATGAAAATTGTTTTCTAAAAGGAAAGGCAACTCGGGGACAATTTAGACACTTGAACCAAACACTTTCCATAAGCTATAATGGCAATTGATTTCTCATACTTAAAAGTCCAAGGTCCTACAAAAAGTTTTTTTGCTACTCATCATCCTTTATAAAGGGTTTTTTACAAAAAAATATACTTAGATATTCCACTTCTTGAAACATTCATTCTTTTTTTAATTGGTTATTTTTCAAATGGAACTCTTACTAAAGCATTTACTTCCTCTTTTATAATATTGACAAATTGTTGCATGATCATAATCCACATGTTGCTTCAAAGTTGTTATACCATATGTTAAAAAATATGTTATAAGTACTTTTCTTTCTTTATCATTTGAATTAAGTGCATACACAAGATTGTTGTAACATCTCATGACTTGAATATTTGCAAGATCAACTTTTTTATCATCATTTACACAATAAGAAGCCCAACAAATTACATTCATATTATGTCCTCTCCATTTTTTCTTTTGAATATGCAATGTTTGAATGTTATTTTCCATTTCATTGTTTTCATTAGGGTTTGTTATTTCACCATCAATTATCATCACATTTTCATTCTAACTTAACTCCATTTCTTACAAGATATTAGATAGGTTGGAAGAAAAATTAGAAATAAATATAAAATTTGTGAAAATTAGGGTTTTAATTTCAATATATGATCAAACAAAAAATAATCAAACAAAAATATAAGCAATTAAAGTAATTTAAAAAAATTTACAAGGTTAAGCAACTATAAACATTTACAAGACCATTGGGGTAAAAAGGCAAAAAATGTGAAAAGATATGTTTAATGTGAAAATTTTGTGCAAGCATGTTTATGGTCTTGCACATGATAAAATACACACTATATCAAATACTTATGATTCTATTCTAAAATATGTCTAATTAAAATTAAACTGGAAACTAAAAATAAACATTTGAAATAAACTTACAACAATAAAAATTGAAGAATGTAACAAAAAAATGAAGAAAAGGAAAAAAATAGTTCAAAAACAAACTCCAAAAAAAAAAGGAAAAACCTTGTCGAAGAATGTTGGAAGATGTGTGCTATGGGAAAAGTTGGAATTTCCAAACCTATACACTTGCAAAGAAAATGCAAGGGAAAAATACCAATTTGGAATCCCAAAGAGCATCAATAGAGCACAATAAAAAAGAACAATGAACAACAATAGAACAGAACAAAGGAATGTTGACAAGCAACATGGGTTAAAAAGGTATTTGAGCACCAACAACAGCAAGGGGGTGCCAAAGATCACCAATAGAACATAACAAACAAGTGCTAACAAACACCAATAGAACACAACAAAGACATAGCAAAAAGGTGGTGATGAACACCAAGAACAAAGAGGTGCCAACAAGCACCAATAGAACACCAAAGGGGACAATGATGAACACCAATAGAGTGTGGCAAGGGGGTGCAAATGAACACCAACAGAAAACAACAAAAGAGTGTCAACAAGCATCAACAAAGGAACGCCAACAAGCACCAACAAGGCATGGAACGTTAGCAAAAAAAACAACAAAACAATAGGAGCACCAATAAAACACAAAAAAGGAGCATCAACAAAGAACAATAAAACATAGCAAAGGGGCACTAAGGAGCACCAATAGAACACAACAAGGAACAATGTAAGAATGCAACAAGGAATGCAACTAAAATCAAAACAATGAACAATAATCAAGCAAAGCAAAAAATAATAATTCTAAGCTTAAAGCACACTAAACATTTTCCTTATTTATAACGATAGTGAAGAGAGAAAAAAATTAGGGGTTAAGGGCCTCTCTACATCTGCGATGCCTGCAACCTATAACCCTAATTTTAGAAAAGAGATTCTAACCCTACCTACTACCTACCATTGATTTACTAAGTACAAACACTTGACACCTTGACCATGACAGGGTATCAATGTTTTTTTTAAAAGAGCAAGGGTTTCAAATGGGTGGTTCTCAGCCCAGTGAGACCCTCTGAAAGGGTTTCAAAGAGGGTATCACCCTTTACCGGACCCTGAGATATTCAAGACGCGAAACGGCTTGAAACCCTGGCCGGTTCTCACCTCTTTTCTGAGACCTGCCCAACACTGGAATATTCACCACCAAAAACAATTATCATAGCAAGTTAGCCAACTGAACAAGGCATGAAAGAAACATTCCAAAAAAATTTAAAATGGTCTCAAGAATATTGAGGACTGGCAAGAACTAAAGACTGGTTGTTGAGGGGAGAAAACTCCATTTAAAGGGCCGCAGTGAACCAGCACCCACCAGGAAACCGTGAAGGATGGATGATAAGTGGTCAGGAAACAGTTTCTGTTGAGTTTCAGTTCCCGGGTTAACCATTGTGTTTAGCTCAGTTGCTTTTTTACACTGCCCATTTACTAATGGCCCACAAGCAGGTTTTTAGTAGGTAGGTAATAAAAACAGCCCTTAACTATGTATAAACCATCTACTTACTTAGTGGTTACCTATTTCCAAACCTATCTACCTATATATGAGACCTATTTCCTACAAAATTGGTTACCAAGGTGAAACCAAATATTAACTCAATTGAGTTTAATCCACAACTGAGTACTAACAGGCATCACAGTGGATGGTGCACTGGTGGGTGCTGGTTCACCGTGGCCCATTTAAAGTCCTTGTTTATCCCCTCCTCTTTGATTAAACAAGGGGCATATCACACTGTGGCCTTGCCATTTACATTAAGAAGTATCTTAAGGCAAAAGAAGAATTATGAAAATTCAAATATTTCACCATGCAAAAATGTAATCTTCAAAAGTTTCCTCTCAAAATCCTTCAAGATACCCTAACTCATAACTATCTCTCAAGTTTCAACACAAGCTAAAATATCATCTTTCAAAAATCCTAGTACAAAAATAGACCTACTACCTAGGGGCCAAAATCCCTTAAGGTACCATATACTCTATATTGAATCTAAACACAATATCCCTGCCTTGGGAGGCAAGGCCAATAAAGACCAGGGATCTTTTCCCCATTGTGGATGACAATCAGAACTCTGGTACCAGAATAGCTTCAAACTTCTACATTCAGAGTTGACAACAAATATTCTTCAATCGAGACCATCTACTTAGTGACCACCAATTTCGCCATTAGAGTGACATTTGTCAGAATAGTTTCTTTGACTATTTGTTTGGTGTGGAGACCTTTTCGGACGCAAGATACACGCACAGCAGCAGCCAAAACTCACCTGGCCCTACTGAAAATTTCAGCTGGTCACAAAATGTTTTTTTCTTCCAAGCGCTCCTGTTTCTCCAGAGTTGACTTGATTGTGGTAGTGTTTCATTTGTTGGTCAGGATGGAACCCTGTCCCATAAGAGTCACCTAGTGTAAGTAGCCGAATTCTGGTCTCTTCAGTAATAGATATGGAAACCACCGGCAGTAGTTTCTTAGTGCATTTGCACCCCTTGGCTCTGCCTCTGGCAGGCACGTATTTTGGGAATGCCCCACTCTGAGGGCATTACCTTATTCTTTTCAAAGTTTGTTTCTATGTGGGCTCCTCGCAGTGATCTGCCAGCTCCACTCTTCAGAAACCTTCCCTTCATGCACATTAAAAAAAACAGCTGAAAATGGAGAATTCCTTGTATCTCGAAATTCATAATCCAAGACCATAGAATCAACTCTGGTAGTCCACATCACCAGCTTCAGAAAGCTGCCAGTCGTCTTGCCCACTTCACGTGTTCCTAAGTGGCAAGGTTCAACCGGTGGTGGACTGGACCCATGCCAAATACATAACAGGAGTAGACAACATGACAAAGGAGGTTGTAAAGTCAGCTGGCTGAGGTCGGTGGTCTAAGCTTGTTGGCCGTGTATGGTGCACTGTAGACTCTGGAGTCTCCAGTGTCTAAGGAGGAAGTTCATTAAATTAAGCTTACTATCTGGAATACTCTGTCGGTACTAGTATGCATGGTGTTAATGAGAATGTTGATTGGTAAGGGGACTCCAGAGGAGAGTTTGAAATGTGAATTACTACAGAGTCCCAAGGCCCATCAAGGATGAACTAGAGGCTATGTTCACTGAGCAGAAGAAAAATTCTGCTGGATGTTGAGCAAAAGGGGCAGGTTAAGAGAGAACGGTTAGTTTCTTCCTTTGACCTTCAAAAAACTGATTGATAATGTGGATTGTCTCCTTCTAAAATAGGTAAGTACAAAGTCCTAAAGACCTGCTCCAAAAAAATTTATGTAGTTGTAGGTCACCATATTTAACATAAATTTTCAGTGGCCTGCCTTCATTTTCGTTCTTTTTCCCATGATACCCGCAGGAATTTTTTTTTATAAAAGTAAAAACTTGGAGGAGGTCTTTATGCTCAATAACGCCCTCGGCAGCAGGCTTTACTGGATTCGAGCCTACCATCGAACTCTCCACCTCAAGTATGCCCTTATGCTGGTAAAGCCCATCACCTCAAGCTTTACCCTACATTAATGGAGTGCAAGTCACTTTATCATGCTAACTTCAATCTCCTAATAAACAAAATATGATTACCATAGTACCTTATCTGGTTTCGTACTACCTTGTCGAATATTTACTTCATTTTTCAAAATCAAGATTGACAATAAAATAATCATTTATGAAAATTTCAGCCTGATATTATGTTGAAATAAAAATATTTAATGATGGAGATTGATCATTGTGTTAATGTTCATGAAAAGATATCATTAAAAGACAAGTATTGCACGATTTTTTTTCCTCCTCACATTTCTTGATGTAAGCAACAATGATTGCACTTTATTCAACAACTTAAGTAAATTGTGATTTACAATGGAAGTTGTTTTAAAACATAAGTAGGTAAGTGATCGGTGAACCATCTACTTAGTAAATATTGAGTTATAGCGAAAACAAAAAAAATGTTCAACCTTAAATATACTATACACAATCATCTCAAGTTCCAAATCAATAGATAAGTGATTTCTTTGATTTTGGACATATTGAATAAATTTGTTTTAGAAAAATGGCAATTTCCTTAAGGAGCATTGATGATGCATTCCCAAGCTCCTTGATAGACTCCAATGTGAGTCTGAAATGAAATCATCAAAAGAACAAAGAGTTGAGGACACGCTCCCTAGTTCATAGCACTTTGGGGGTAAAAGGGTGTGTTAGAGCTCTAGGATGGGATTAGGAAGAATGACAAGCACTTAATCACTCACACGGACCTACACAAAACTAAACAACAAGTTGGTTAGTGCATAGTTGGAGCATTTTTGGTGTTAGGACAAGCCACGGGCAAACTTGGACTCATAAGATTCACCATGGTTTAGATTTGGAGGAAGCCTCCACCTTCCCTTTTATAGTATATTTTGTGCTTCTTCACGAGGCCCACATCTAAATGGCATTTTGTTTCAAGACTCCCAAATGGGAGTCCTAAAATTCTCACAGTTGGGACTCTCGTGATTTTGCAGGCTCATAACTTTGTGTGCAGACCTCTGATTGAGATGAGGTCTAAAGCAAAGTTGTATCCCTTGTTGAGAGCTTTCTAACGATATGTCACACGCCATGTACACACGAGGAAATCAGGTCGATTCTTGACTTTTAGTGGTTAGGACTCTTGGCCCTTCTTTTGGCCATAACTTGTGTTTCAGATGTCCAAATGGGTTACGCAAGCTCATTTTAGACATTTATGTTCCAAGAGCTTTTTAATGATATAAGGAATTTCCTAATCCATTGAGTTTTGACCCTTGCAATCACTATCTGAAAATTTAGAAATCCATCGAAACTTTAATTCTCAAAGAGAAAGCTCCCTTGGAAGTGTGAGGGTTCATCCCCTCACACTTTCTTACACTCCCAAGCATCTTCTTGGCCTGTAACATTGCAAGCCTTTGCCTTGGTCACGAGCCCAAGGCTAAGGTTGCAACAATTGAATTTTCCTCAACAAAAAATGCAACTTCCCTAAGGAGCATTGAATTTTACCCAAGGAAAAAGGCAACTTCCCTGAAGAGCATTGAATTTTACCCAAGGAAAAGGGCAACTTCCCCGAAGAGCAATGAACTTTTTCCAAGGAAAGGCCCATGTTTGTTGGAAAAACATATGTTCCAAGCCTTTTTGTAACCACAATTAGTTCATGCTTATTTTATATAAGCTTGCAATATATCATTAAAAAGATCTGAGGAGGGTTACATTTTTGTAGTTGAAATCGCTTCAATCAAAATTCATATGAAAAGGTTATAGTCACGCAAAAATTCTAACACATTTGCTCCTTGAGAAACATGGTTGTTTCTTTGGGCGACTTAGGCCCCTTTCTCCCCAAGGGATATGGTTGTTCCTTAAGGCAACTTATAACTTTTTTCCATGAGGGACATGGTTGTTCCCTAAAATGATTTAGGTCCCTTTTCTTAGAGGACATGAAAAACTCTTTGGGACCAACCATGTGCCCATGAGAGCAAAGGCTTAAGTTGTTTCAGGGAGCAACCATGTTCATTAGGAGCAAATGTGTGAAATTTTTGTGTGATTATAACTTTTTCATATCAATTTTGATTGAAATGTCTTAATTACAAAGTTGCAATTTTCCTCAAGAACATTTTTAATGATAGGTCACAAGCATATATTAAAAAATAAAAATGAGATGGTTATGGTTACAAAATGATTGAAAACATGTGTTTCCCTACGGAACTTGGCGCTTCCTTGGGGAAAGTTTATTGCTCCTTGGGGAAGTTGCCCTTTTTCCTAGAAAACTTTTCCTACTCCTCATGAAAATTGTTTTTTAAAGAATTTCATTTGCTCCGTAGGAGCTTTTCTTGTTTCTTGGGAAAGATAATCTTTTATTTCCCTAGGCATATGGTTACCTTAGGAAAGCAACCATGTTGCCTTGGGGGTAAGGGGCTTAAGTTGCCCCAAGGAGCAACTTAAAGCTTTCTCCTTCGGGAACATGGTTGTTCCCTAAACAACTTAAGCCTCTTACTCCTTGAGGCAACTTAAGCCCTTTATTCTTCAAAGTAACATGGGTGTTCATGATGACAACCTAAGCCCTTTCTCCCTCGGGAACATGGTTGCTCCTTGAAGCTAACTTAAGCCTCTTACTCCTTGGGGCAACTTAAGCCCTTTACTCCTTATGACAACATGAGTGTTCTCTAGGACAACTTAAGCCCCTTGTTCCATTAAGAATATAGCTACTCCCAAGAGCAACTTAAGCCTCTTATGCCCCAAGGAAACATGGTTGTCCCCTTGGGTAACTTAATCCTTTTTTCCTTGAGGCAACTTATGCCCCTTGCTCCCATGGTTCTCTTCAAGAAAGTTGTTCTTGGGCATCTAAGTTCAAAAATTGCCCAAAGATTAAAAAAATTCATCCATTTCATTCATGGCTATAAAAGAGAATTTAGGAAAAGGTTCAAACCCTGCAACTTTTGTTTGCAACATGGAATCCTAACCATTACATTAGCTTTTTCCTTTGAAAATAATGTAAGAAAAAAGTATTTCAAGCATTAATCATTGTGTGAGTACAATATAAAAAGTCTATTTATTTTTTTCCCTATTAGACATTTTACTATATTATACTATAATTATATCTAGCCTAGTGCCACATTTAACTCATTGCTACTGTTTAACGTTTACCATTCTTAATCCATGTCTAAACAAGGCGGTCTTCAGTTTTGGTGGCCTTCCAACAACAAACCTCAAACAATGTAAGCGAATCTCTGCACTTGCCCAGGGCAGTATGGCCAAGTTGCCCCACCAAGGGACAACACCTGCCCAATTGGAGAAGGTGTGGCAAAATAACACATCATCCAATTAAGGTTTTCTATCATTTATTTAATATTTGAGATCCAAAGACGTTTTTAAAATCTAAGAAACTAATCCTAGATTCCTAATGTATGTGAATTTGTTAATTTAACAAGTGTTTCAATTTGAAAATAAATTAAATACATACTTTTGTCACACCCATATTTGCAAATGATTTAAGATCAGTTTTCGTATATGACTTTACAACCATGGCATGATGTAGTGACTAAAGTAATTAAATTTTCACCCATCAAAACTGAATGATTTTTCAGTGAGATAAATAATGCAAACACTGATTTTGTGGAACTCTCTATTGATGTTGTGATTCAATTACAACATGTACCCCTGGTTATACGTTATAATGATTGTGTTAGCCCAGGTTGAATCCGACTAACAAGTATAATTTAACACAATATCATAAGATGAAATCTTCAATAACACTATCAAGTATATTCTGTTGCCCCAAAAACTCTCAATTGTTTAGAAACAGTCTACAGGACATGATATCCATGCTTCATTGCAACCATGCTGTTTGAAATGCATCTACTCTGATGTGTTTTCCTTCTTTTTCCCACAATTACACCCCACAAAAAGTGCAATCACCTTACATTGACTTCTAAGCAAAGCTTTACAAATTTGTTATCCTTCAATGAAAAGTCAATATATCGTAGCGGCAAGGGAATTCACCCCCAAGCGCCGCGAATAATTAATTTCGAAAGTTTTGAGGTTTTGCTAAGGCAATTTCGAATTTAACAACATTTTGCGACCGCCTTCCCAGATATAATTTCCATTTTCTCCCGTTGTGA
Source organism: Sphagnum tenellum (assembly GCA_963921925.1). Taxonomy (NCBI): domain Eukaryota; kingdom Viridiplantae; phylum Streptophyta; class Sphagnopsida; order Sphagnales; family Sphagnaceae; genus Sphagnum; species Sphagnum tenellum. The sequence goes on from OY998146.1 coordinate 8,324,777, forward strand.
AACAGTTTCTAGATGTGCACCGCGTTGTGGCTGGTAGGTATCGTATTGAATGCCGTCTGATAATGAGCAGGCTCCAATAGACGATGGAGATTATGCCCTTTTGGAGGGAAGCCCCTTCAAAGAATGACTCAGTCCAAGGAACCAGTGACACAGGCTTTGAGTCTAAACATTGGTCCACTTTGGTCACTCTAGAGTTCAACTTCAAGCTCCTCTGGCATGGTTTGACTTCAAAGTCAGAGCAGAAGAGTTGTTGCAAGAAGAGGCATTAGGGTCGGGCATTATGGCGTCAGGGATTTTTTGGCAATTTCTCACAATTTCTCCTGCGTCACAACAGATTTAATTTCTTCATTTCTCCCTGCAAGCCCAATTTAGTTTCAAGTTTTTCTCCTTGGCCTGCAATAATTATTAAAAGATGAATTCCCTTGCCGCTACGATAGAGCCACATCTAGAATTGACTTTAATTTAATTACATGTTTCAATAATTCTTAACATTTACGACATGGTGAACATCAGTCTCTTTTTTTTGTTCAAAATTTTGCACAAAAGTGAAAAATAAAATAGGAAAATTCTGTCACATATTCCCTGTTTTTTGAGGAGAAGTGCCAAATTTTGAAATATATATATAAAGTTTTTGATATTCTTTTGCCACATTTCTACTTGGATTTCAGAGGGGGAGCATTTTATGTGCTAGCTTTTTAAAGTATTTGGACAGGTTGTAGCAACCTGTCCCCATTTAAGCTAAATCCTTCTTGATGCAACTTTGGAAATTTGAAAACAAGAATAAAAAATATAGGTGAACATTCAAGGAAAAAAACAGGTGAATAAAGTCATATTACATAATCTTCATTGGACTCATAATGAAAATTGCCAAACTACACATCATTTCCAGTGTGGACTCTGGAGCCACATTGCAAGGAGTAATGAAGGAGTGAGAAATCAGGAGCCCATGTTTCATTGACTGGAATAGGCATTCCTGGAATTCAGGTCCAAGGTACTTGTGGTAAGGACTATGGACCAATGTATTGGTTTCCACCTGTGTTTTCAGCATGTGTTTTCACAACAGGTGAGCAAGCTCTCCCCACCCCTAATCCTTGGATGCTTGCGTTTGGGAAATGGTCTCAAATGGAAAAATCAAAACATTTAAGCAGTCCAGTGACTGGCCTGTATCGAATGAATCAACAAACTAGTTCTCTATCCTGCATGTGTCTACTGAAAGTTGAAATGGCCTTTGGTTTACCAGGAGCATACTGTACACCAGTAGACAGAAGGTGACTAGATCTGAGAATCATTGGTTTCACAGTCTTGAATTGTGTTCCCTTGTATGTTTCAAGTTGGATCAAGTTCAAGACTGCTATATTTTGCACTGATCAAGAAACAAAAAACCTATCTCCATTAGAATAATTCAACCATTCATGTAAACCAGATGGACAGTGCTGAAGCTATCTAGAATGCAGTCTACACTCATGTATTCAGGATCCTCTGAAAATAATGTATAATTTGCCAAATCTAGTCAGTTTCATCTACTGTTTCTTCAATATCCTCAATTGCTATGCTGCCCTCTTTGAATTGCCTATGATCATCCTGAGTCAAACGTATCTTTCACTTCTATTCCTTCACATATTTAGTAGCCTGTGGAAATAAATACAATCTCAAGGATACCTAGTCCACATCATCTTCTGTTTCTTCATCATCCTGGACTGCTTTTGGCCTCTGCATCCCTCGCCAATGATCATTGTCATTGTCTTCCCCATCTTCATCTTCTGTTTCCTCACTATCATCTTGATACTGTCGCTTTAAAGGTTTTGTACCTATGGGGACCTTGATGGTTGAAGGAACTGTTTGTGCAGACCCTGTTGGGCGTTTCCGTTTCGCTTTTGATGCTGAACCCTTTGAACTTACACAAAGTTTGCCTTTTCCTGAGCTTCTAGCAGTTGGTTTCACTGGAGGTGGTTCTTCATCACTGCCTCCAGCAACCTCCTCTTCATTGTCATCACTTCCTTGTTTCTCATGTTGCAGCTGTTCAGTCTCAAGCTCTTCATCCAGATGTGTATTTCTAAGGTGCAGGTTCAGTTTGTATTCATGAATGTAACGTTTTGTACAGCCTGCATGAGGGCATGCAAATGGGCGCTCGGATGCACTCATATCAGGACGTGATGGTGCAACTGGCTTTGGTGTTACAACCTCCCTTTCTCTCTCAACTTGAAGTGGTGGAGTTGTCTCTGGTCGGTTCTGCACCATAAGCAAAATATGTTATGGCAACTCTCCTGGCTTGAAAAACAACATATTATGACATGTGAATGTGTGAAGACCTATGAAAAAAACTGATAGAAACTTAGTATGAACCAATTTCTCTATACTCAGCATGTCTACTAAGACTCAAAAGCAGATGTAATATATGTGCACTGAGCCCACATACAAAACAAATGGCACACAGTAACAAACCTTGTCATGATAGCTTCTTATGTGTGCTCGCAACTTGTATTCATGGGCATAACGCTTTCCACAGTCTTCAAATGGGCAAGCATGATATTTCTCCCCTGTATGAGTGCGCATATGTGACCGTAAATTGAAGTCCAAAGAAAATGCCTGGCAGAAGGCATCATAATAATAGTTTAGGCCTAGGCAAAAACTTGTTATTTCAATTGCACTGGGAGTTCATATGGGATCCTACACAACTGCATGTGACAGTATATAATACCTCCATTGACATGTCCTGAATTCATGCCTACAGAGCCATTCATATTGATTAAGGCACCTGCTACTCCACAAATGTTGAAACCCCCATCAAATGGGTGTCCAAGATGGAGCAACAAGACTGGTTTCAAGTCAAAAGATCTAGGATTTGGTTCAGATTCTACAGTTGAGTTTGGCACTTGTGATAGAAGGTTTCAGGAGTGGAGTATAGGGCTTAGAACTTATAACCTTGCCGCAGCCCTCCAAGGGACAAACAAACTGTCTCTCCCCAGTATGACTTAAAAAATGTCTCTTCAATTTTGAGCTGTCCATGAAGCCCTGCACATTCCAGCAGAAACTTACATTGTCATGACTGTGAAATCCAGACCCAGGCTTGCCAAAGCACAAATATACAGAGGTGGAAAATGAAGGAAGGGCACACTGTCCTATTAGGTGTCAGGACCCTGTATCCACTTGTCTATTTCACAAGCCCAGCCAGCTTATGGCTAGTTTTTCTGGCATGCAGTTAAGTGTTGGGATAGGCTTCAACACAGGACTCTTAACCCTATGGCCAAGTTCTCATTCAAATTCTGATGTACATAGACACCATATCTGCATAACATTAAGGCCTGGTCACATTGTCCCATCAGTTATGGATAGAGAAATGCATGTACAAAAGTGATTGATGGCCTGCTAGTAGGTTTAGGATTTCAGGTGATCAGACATAGGGTCTTCATTAATAACTAAATTGACCAACCTTCTGAAAAGAGACCCCACCAGGATTTCAGACCAAGAAAATAGATACCTTGCCACATCCTTTGTGATGACACATAAACTGCTTCTCCCCATGGACATGCAAGTGTTTACGTAATGCAGCAATTTCCGTGAACACTTTCCCACAGCCCTCGAAGCTGCACAGATACACGCTCTCATATTCTTCTTCAGGTTCATGTTCCTCCTCCTCAGATACCTTCAAATCATTTAGTTCAGGTATTGCATCACCTAATTGCCATCATCCACCAAGAACATCTCAGATAGACAGATTTCCAAAAGTGCAGAGACTGACTGTTCACCAAGATTTGCTCTAACAATAGTGAGCACCTGTATCAGCTAATGAACAAGAGACATTTTCTGGACTGCAAGTGTCCATCCGACTGGTTATAGGGTATTCCACAATAAAAGGGACTGAGTGGGATCGAAGAGTGCTAACCAGGTATCCACTTCAGTGTCCGCAGCTTTCCTGGATTCAAAACTGTATCTTGGGGCACCCTGTCATACACCCCAAACTTGTCATTGACAAAATTCAGTGGAGAACTAAACTCCTTACTATCTTTTAGAGAGGAGACACATATGCCTTTGACTCATGTATGTAGTACAAAAAAATTTCCTTCGACAGGATTGTTCAGATTTTCTGAGATCAAGTTCTTGAGCACTGACACCCTGATACCCTAAATAAGAAAACCTGATCCAGTCAAGGTTCCTTCCTGAGAAGTGTTCAATTCTGCAATGCCTGAGACACAATATGCCACTTATGGAAGCAGCAGAGCCCCGACTTCTAGATGACCTAAACCAAGTCGCCCTGAGAGCTCTCAAGCTAACTTTCAACCTGTCCAAAGTGAGAGTCTTTCCATCTCTACGACAATTGCGTGCAAAAGTACGAACAATTGCACTATGCGCGTTTCTTATCCGCTGCAATTATCTTCGCCGATTTTTTCCCTTTTCTAGCCCATATCTTCTCAACGCTGCGAGGTTCAGAAAACCCTAAGAAAGATTCATCCGCGAAAAGAAGAGGAGGAGATGGCAAAAAGAAAGAGAACAGGTTACCAATGCTTGAGCCACCTCCTACGCGGCGGGTTGCTCTCCGCCAACCCAATAACCGAATTATTATCCAAGATGTTGTAAACATCCGACTTCAGCAAGCCCGTGATCATAACGTCGCCTTCCTCTCCATACTCCTTGGGATCATCCTCAGGAATCCTCATGGCACCCCCCACTGGCACAAACAAGCCCCCACCGTACCGCGAGACAGAAGGAAACGACCGAAGCTCAAAACATCAAAAGCTCGCGTCAGCAGTCGTCCTCTCTTCTCTCTTTCTCCCAACAAAGCTCGCCCCGCTCCACCCCCACCGTGCACAAAACGCGTCAGCAAAGCATGAAGAACGAAAAACACAAACCGAAGTACTCCTGTTCCACGAAAGCCCGTGTTTGCGAAGAAATGCAGGGAGAGGACATTCTGCAAGCCAACTGCTCAACGTTCTATTGCGCAATTCCAACAGTATGAAATTTACTTAATTAGTTAACAGCTTTAGCTTTCGAGGCAGATTTTGCAATCTGTAAAAACAAAATAGTTAAAAAGTTAACAGCTTTTAGAGACTGATTCTGTGATCTCTGAAAACAAGTTAGTTAATTAGTTAACAGCTTTAGAGGCTGAATTTGCAATTTGTTTAAACAAGTTGGTTAATTAGTTAAAAGCTTTAAAGGTTGATTCTGCAACCTTTAGAGGCTGATTTTACAATTCGTAAAAACAAGTTAAAAACTGATATGGGGTTTAAGAAATGCACACTGTTAATTATTTAAAAGTGTTGTCTGTGTATATGATTTTAGACACATCTTCTGTGTAAGTAGCAAACTTATTTTAATCTTGCATAACCATAAAACTTTTCATGCACCTCCATGCAAATGCCTAACCTTGTGTAAATTCATAAATTCATTTTAAGTAGTGTAAAATTGTGTAAATATAAATGAAGTTGTAAATGATATTGTACCATTTACAATTTTGTGTAAGGTAAAGACTTATGGCGGGGGCATTCGCAAGATAAGGGCCCCCCAATTTGTGCTAGCGTCTTTACCTACTATGGAATTGTCAAACCCATGCCCATCAATGTGGGGTAAGACACCAGCTAGCCTGTTAGAGTGAGCTAGACCATGCATCCATTATGGGCAAGGGAGCTGCCCATCCATGGGAATAAGGTCTTTGAAGTCAGATTCAATGATTTAACACAAAACTCATGTTCCACAGACACATTTTGGTCACTATTAGGACTTCGTGATCATCATTGGAAGATTATTTCATATAATGTGATCAAGAAAATGACATAAACTGCAACCATATACGGTAATGTTTTTAAAGGTGGTTTGCCAAAAGTTCGACCCCACATACCCAGGCGGCCAGTTAACTCGACAAACTTTAGCATGTGAGATTCACAGTCATAGCCAACATCTAGCATGGCTTAACTTGAATCAAATGACAATCACTTGCAAGGCAGCCCTGATTCCCAATCACATAGGCCATTAGTTTGAGGTTGTCATGAAGATACTTAATACCAATTTTATCCATGCTCGGTGCTTTCATGAAATTTTCTTGGCATTCAGCAATAGTGGATCACTTCATTGCATCATTTCAATTGCCAAAAACAGAACTTGTAGAATTTAACTCCAGAGTGGAGCTGAAATTGAGAAAGTGCAGCCAAATGGAAACTGATGAGGGGTTTAAGGAATAGGGTTTCAAGAACCTGTTGGGAGGAAACATGGAAGGATACAAGTTGGTTATTGCTCTTCAGCAAAGCAATACCCCACCCCTAAAGGTTTTGTGAGGTCTCTACAGAATAGATACTAGACAGATGGGGTCTCAATAAAAACTAGACAGGTTGGATTCTCACTGGTGCTCAATCAATTTCAGGCTGAACAAGTCTGTTATGACAAACCTGCCCTTTGACCCCTGTTGATAACATGCCATTTGCACAATAACCAGCCAACAATGGTGTCAGCGTGATCTCATTTGGAAATAATATGTAACGTCTGAACTCTGAATCCATTTGAAACATGAATGTATTTGAAATTCTTCCACTTCTTAACATGCAACCAATGGTCCATATCAACATTTGATAACTACTGTCATGAGAATAATGCATGTAAAAAGTCCTTCACAAGAAAAGAGTGAAGAACACAATAAAAGTTCGAAAAAAGATTAACTATGCATGAATGAAACAAAAATCCATGGATTTTCTTTTGTCCTACACAATGGTTATGAAAAATAGCAAGAACAAAAAAAGGGTTAGACACAACCATGAGCACAACAAATCCAAGATCCTCTCCCAAAGAAGAGAAGTGGCCAGACTGAACCCACAGCTACCAACACAGTAAGAGATATGGATGGTGGGTGGACATGAAACACTTTTCTATTTCGTTCCAGCTACATAGCTAACTAGGCCGGTTAGCTCAGTTTCTGTTTTCACTAACTATACCTTCAACAAGCCACCAGGCCCCACGTACATCTAACCAGCTACATGTACTACAAGAGACTCTGGTTTTTCTCACACAAATTGTAGCAGCTCATGACACATGCGTGAGGTAAACTTTGCGGTTTCATCCGTTACAATGTACAATTTGTGGTGTTTATTGTGACATTTGTTACATTAAAATGGTAATTTGACATTTGGTAATGCCACATAACCCTATTACAGTAAACCCATCACCACACACTTTCTCCTCGACAGGACTCTTGAAGATCCAATTGGAAGAGGAGGCCACTGTAAAATAAAGGCTCAGCTAGGATTTCTATCAATTAAGTTTAGATGGGGAAGAAACCTATTTGGCAAATTATATCAGCACTGTGCAGAAGTGCATACCTCTCCTCTGTTGAATCTGGAGAAGAACTCTCCACTTATGTTGACTGTATAAATGACTAACAGGAAGACCAGAAAACCATGACAAAAACTGGTGCACACCTCAAGTTCATAGAATCTGAAGGCTGGGATAGTAGCAAGGCAAATAGATCAGCCGTTGGACAAGCTGAAACAGACTTGAAGTATTCCTGGTGAAATGGCTAAATTTACATATTAGAGCTCCCAAATCAGAAGAATTAATGTCAACAAAGAATTTAGAATTCCAGTCCCTCACCCTGGGAGTCTTGGTTCCACATCTCCTGGAATTTCACAATGAAGGTGAGAGGAAACAGTGCTGTAAAACTAGGGCTATAGGTTATATATTACCAAACTATGTTACAGGCAACCAAGTGCAAACTGCAATTGCAAACTTTGAAGAATACATTGTTGTACAAGAGCCATGATATCAAGCTACAAAGCTAGCATTTGGAATCCTTTGTGCAAGGGATCCAAGCTTTGCAAGAAGAGTCAAGCAGCATGCACATCACATGACTCCATTAGTGATGCATGGCTGGTGGTTGCATGGTACGAGCCATATCAATGTGCTGCTGCATTGATAGAAGAGTAGTACCTTGCGTGACTGTTGGCTGTTGCATATGGCCCTTATTAGGTCCAAAAGGGACAGGATCCAAAGCTGAACGCATACCAGCAGTTCCTAAAGCTGGTTGATGACCCATTTGTGGTCCATACTCCATCCCATGTTGAATTGAACCCTGCTGAACAGGATTGGAAAGAGGTTGTTGGCCTGAAGCAGGAGCCAGTCCTCCACGTCCAGTAATAATAGTGCCATGGCTTGGTTGCAGCATCTGCTGCCCATAGTTACTAACACTAGTTATGTCATGAATGCTGGAGCGCCTCTTGTCCTTATTGATTGAATTCAATCGGATGAAATACTTCTGTGCATGACTTGCTACTTGGGTAGGGGTTCTTGATATGACGAAGTTTCTGGAAATGCTGCGCCAATCACCTTTACCGAACTTCGTCAGTCCTAGCAAAAACAGCCTGCGAGAAATTATGCGCAACTAAAGGAGATCAGGATCTCAGATATCATGTCACCGATTCACAAAACAGAGATGTGTTCTGATCATGGTATACATCTCAGTGTCCGCGACAATATCGAAATGTTCGATTGCAGTGGAGAATCCACAGATTGCAAAATGATTGCTATGAAAGACAAGAAGATCTCTGTCATGAAGTAGCAAGTCATGTTACAAACAAGAAGATCTCTGTTATGCACTACTCCAAAAGAAGAACATGCTCCTGATTAATCTTTGTTCATCCAGAATCTTTAACCTTACACGGAGACTGTACTCCATTCAAGCCTTTCTATAACGAGCTCTACACACGGTGTAAAAGAGAATGGCAAAGGAGACTAACCTGTGCTCCTCTTCTGTCCAAGGAATGCCTTTACGGCGCTCCTGATCCGCTGATTTTGGTGTGACACCCGGCCTTACCAGTGAAGGGCTTCCTAACAAACCCGATGCCTCCCTGGATGAAACTTTCCCTTCTTGGAACCCGGATTGTCCAAGGCTAGGCACATCATCAGATGTGGAGGGAGACGCGACGGCTGTGTAGCTGGGCATCAGGATTCGTCCCGATGCCTCCCTGGAAACATTATCTTCCTGTAGAATCTCGAAATGTCGCTTCACATAGGCTGCAATAGGATTCGCTGGAGGAATCAACGCTGCAACATCAGTTTCCCAGTGATTTGGAGCCTCATGCTCTTCGTGAACGGCGAGAGAATTTTGGAACAATAGGTCGTTGTTGTCTTGACGTGTCCAAGTATGGAAGTGCTGTGAGGAGGACGATGAGAATTGGAAAGGGGCCGGCAAGGAGGAGAGAGGCGACACCATGGCAAGACGCGGTTGCCCTGACGATGGAGCTGCCATCCGGCTCTGTTTTCACATCAGAATAAAAAGAGCCCAAAAAAAACAGCTTTATACGCCGCTGAAGAGCTGTCCAAAAGCTGGCAGAGTTACCGCTCGCCACCGAAATTCTCAGTGACAAATACCATTCGTCGCTCTCAGATTTATGCCCCTAAGAAGTGGACTAGCAACGGGAAACGATTTGGAGACGTCGAAGGCGCTCGAAAACTCTTGTAAAAATCCCGGAAATCCCCGCAAAAGCAAGAGAAAGGAGAGAGAGATTCAGCAACTTCACAAAGATGAGAAGCTTGCGTGCGTGACATGGAAAAGTTATCTGAGAGCGCAGGACGAGAGGAGAGAGACGATGTCCGAGCCTAGTCCACGAACCACCCACGGAGCCTCCGAAGCTGTCTCGAACCTCGCCACGAATTTCTCGAGCCTGTCTACAGGGCTCCTACAAAAAGGATGTCGCTAGGCTCGGAAAAGCGATTGAACCCTATCCACTTGAAACCCCTTTTCCCACGAAAACGCGGAAAATACATTATCCTTCGTCAGTGACAGGTCAGCCGTATGAATGCCCACCAGGCTAGCCAAAAGAAAAAGAACAGGGAACATATGTTGACGTGGTTTTAGGACATGGCGTTGGTAACTAATTTACCTTACCAGGGTGAGTAATGGAGTGTTTAGGGGGGGCCTCCCGCCATACCCGCCTACCTTTGTCATTACCTGTGTTGGCCGGTTATTGAGAAAACGCTTGGTTATTTTTATCCTACCATCTGGTTATTGATTTTTGTTTTAATGGGTAAAAAATCTTTGGGGAAAATATAGAGAAGTTCTAGAAAGACACTTATGAGTTTGTTATTGAATTATTATAATTTGATAACCAACCTGGATTTTTGGGAATTTTCATTCACATAAGTTATGCATTTTGAAATTACATGCACATAGACTTTGTCATTACTGAAAAAGATTGGGTATTGTTGAGAGAATTTGGAGGCATTTGAAATTTGAGATCCTTGCACAATCCCATTAGAATAACCAAACTAGAAACTATAAAACTCTAAAAGCATTGCCTTAGTGTTTTCAGCTCCCTTACCTGCTTGAAGAAACCTCTTTTCAGCAAGTGGGATCTTCGGCCGTGGAAGGTACCAGCCAGTCTACACTGGGATCTTCTGACCAGCGGAAGGTACCACCCAGTGTGCTCTGCTTTACGTAGGAAAAGGACCTAAGTACATGCCCTTCGCAATTTTCAACTGTTCCTTCAGCCTACTGGCCTTGGGCACAGATCTCAAATTACAGAAGGGCCTGTACTCAGGCCCTTCTCCTATACGAAACAACAACACATAATTTTTTCACTAAATGGGAAAGAAGCTAGTTTCACATGAAATCCTTTAGACATGGCACTCTATTTTCAGTCACAAGTCACCTTTGTGTTTGCACCGATGTCTTTAATGATAAATGTTCCAATTTGAACCTCTCCAAGTATTGTCCAATTCCTTGTCCCATAGTTGGAGTCACTATAGAAACTAAACTCTAAAACATACCCTACCTATGAAATATAATCATCCATTCTCAAGACGAGTATTTAACAACCAACCCTTACGCATAACATGTGACTACTACCCCAAAAAAACCATATAAATCACTAACTAGGATTACTTTGACAATGAAGTTTATAGTAATAGTTCAAATCAATTCTTTTACAATTGTACACATCCACAATTGTGCAATCAAATTTTCAAAAATGTTCCAACTCTAGCTTCTTAAACCAAGCTACCTCTTTCTTCTCCATAGCCCATATCATTCCATGCATGTAAATGTTAAACTTGATATACAATAATTCTAGAGTGATGTGTTTTACAAATCTTTGCATTGAAATTGCTTAAAAACAAGTTTAGCCAATGTTTGACCCTTCCTTCTTATGCTTCATGTTGGCTACAAAACAAAGCGGTTGTTTTTTGTGTGTTAAATTGTTTGTTCTAAAACAACACTATGTAATGTTGATGTGGAGGTCAAAATGAAACACAAAACATATCAACAAAATTGGTATCAAAACCAAAGTGAAAAATCTCAATTTCAAAATGTTGTTGGCGTGATGCAAAAAAAAAACTTCTTTTTTTTTGCTTCTTGGTTCTTCAACATCCATCACCAAATTAACTCCAATTCAATGTTGCAAGAGTTTTGATCCTTTTCTTGAAGATTTTGAAAGCTTCCTTTAGTATTGTCACCTCCACACATTGAAACTTCTCCCAACATTTTTCATGACTCATGAATTTTGAAAAAAATCATATCCAAGTAATTGAAGCAATAATCACACATACCATAGACAATACATCTTTTGTAATTAATGGTGCATGGGTCAATCTCCCCAAAGTTGGTTTTCTTGGATGTGCATATTTTGTGAAAATAAATAATTGCCCATTAAATAAAAACACCCTTGAATAATCACAAAGAACAGGAATTTTTTTTGTCTTTTTTCACTATCGAAATTCACTAGGTTTTTAATGAAAAAGGATCAAATTCATTAATATGCAACTTGTATAATTTTGGTTAAAAAGGACTAGTTGATTAGGATGATTTTAGTGAAATGTTTTTTAATCGTATTGAGTAGTCACATGTTGCAATAGATAATTTTTTAATTAAAAATTATGACATGGATATATGAGGTCCCAAGTTAATATGGCATGGCATAATGTGCCACATCATCATATAGCTTTTTTTTCTTTTTTTCTCTTTCCCGGATCGTGGAGTCATGGATGACAAATTTGTCATGGTAAAACCTGAATGGTTCAACTTTGATAATTGAAAAGATGTGAAAAAAATCACTAATTAATCCAATATAAATGTGGGGTTTTAATTGTTGCATGTGTTTTAATAAATTATTGTAACAATAAAATGCAACTCCTAAGTAATGGTTTCAACATGTTAAAAGTTAATAATTCAACTCATGTACCATGTTGATAATTAAAGCAATGTCAAAAAAATCATTAACCCACTATAATGTGTTATGTAAATAAAGTTAAAAGCTACCTCAATTACCATGTCACTAATTTAAAATTACTAAAGAATTAAATTAGATTCAAATTATACTCACAAGTGAACAACATAATGAACGTAACAACTATGAACAATGTTGACCATTAATTAATGCAACAAACCAATTGCAAACTTAAGATGGCCAAATGTAGTTAAAAATGTAGTCAAATCGGACAATAGTTGCAATATGTGGGGTGGAAAAAAATAAGATTTTTTTTGTGAAAACCTTTTCTTTAAAATTTGTTAGGGCTATTATATTTCCTTTTGTTAATTGCTAGTGGATTTAAATTTTACAAGTAGCCACCACACCACCCCATTTTCTTGCCATGTCTCCATTTTTCACATTTTAAAATAATAAGGCATACATTCCTAGGGTTAGTTTTACACATGGTGCCATCAATAATGATAGCCATTATCATGATAGATGGGGTGTCAATTTGATATGCCAAGTTAATGTAGTTAAATTCACTTTCTTGAAGTCTTCATGACTTGAATGGACAATAGTCCCATTTTGTTATTAAACATTCTTGGTTGTTTTACTAGGTCATGAAGAAACTTCCCTTGGTTAAAAACAACCAATGTCTAAAAAACACAAGGCACTCCATATAGAGCACCTGCAAGTCAAAAATTGTCTTCAACTTAAAATAAAAGCATAGTGGTGAATGGGTGCATAACATGTAGGAATCTACCAAATAGTTTGGGCCAAATCTTTTTAAAAAGCCCATATTTTGTTGGACGTTTTTACTATTTGAAAAACTTGAATTTCATGCATGATATGAAACCTTAAACCATGAAAGTATAGACATGGCATAACTTATAGAAACATGTTTACAATTTGACAATATACTATCAAAATTGTTTGATTAATCATTTTTTAGCAATGGAACATTTTTGCAAGCCAAGGAGATTTTTTTTATTTTAAAAATCTTTAAATGATTTTCTCAAGTGCAATTTTTTGTATATGGCAATGTCCATTATGATGTACTAGGAAAATTGAATTGCATGGTTTTTCATTATGATTTGATTGAATGTGTTCTTGATTGGACATGTGAACATAGGTAAGGCTAAAAAATATTGAAATTATTTCCACTATTAAAACTAAAATGTGTGTAGCTAAAACTTGGTGCTTTTGTATGGAGGTCATGCATGGATTGAACACTTGAACATTTGTATCTTGATACGGTCCAATGCATATTCACAAAATTCATAACATATGGGCTAAAACCTAGAATGAGCAAAATCTTGTTTATAATCAACAATTTAAAGAAATAAACATAGTGACCAATTTTAACTCAATATTGACACTTGTCAAAATAATAAATTGAAATTATTTGAAAGTCCAAAAGATTTTTTTTTCATAACTTTTCCTTGAGACCAATCAAAAGGTATAATTGCTTAACTTTAATAATAACTATAATTACCAAACACATAATTGCACTTGCGAGTAAAAATATTGTGTTATATTATCTTTTGCATCAAGTGTTGGAAACTTAGGGATGCTTAAATTAGCTTGAAGCAAGGTCCTATCGCAAAAATCGACAATCGATGGCTAGGATCCAAATGAAAACAATTGCATTAAGGAAATAATTTATAAGTGTCAATGAAGACATTGACTTGTTTTTCTACTTGGGGAGAGTGTTGCAACCCTAGCCTTGGGCTTGTGACCAAGGCAAGGGCTTGCAAGGGTGCGAGCCAAGAGGAAGCCCGGGAGTCATGTCTCATACTCTCGAGAATGCAAAGCAAGACGACTCTGATGATTATAACGACTCCTTCATTGAACGTTCTTTGTGGAACTACAAACAGAGTTGTGATCACTGGAACGTAATTCAAGCTAAAGTCTTTTGACCACCAGATTTGGCTGTTGTTTCCATTGCGTGTAATCTTAATACTCATCCCTCAAGAGAATTCCTCCTCTCTAATCATATTGATATTAGCAATAACCATACATGATATTGTGAATGTAGAGTTGCAGTTTGACTTACCACTTTAGTGTTACTACTCTATAAATTAAACTAATAAAATTTTAAAGTCCATATGAACCAATCATCAAGTCCATTTGTTACCGAGATAGTAAGCAACCAATCCGGCCGAGTTATATATGCAATCTACAATCCAGTTATATCACAATTCTAAATAGAATTACATGAAGACAATCAATCATGCTCCTGGACTCCTTTACTATGTTAAATGTGTAGCCAGGCTTAAATGTTGTGTAGCACACACACCTAATACAAATTAGCTGGTTCTGATGTGTAGCACAATCATCCATAACGTTGTTGGGCCACTTGCTAGGGATTCACATCTCGTGGAGCATCTCAATGTTCAGTACATGGCCTTGCAAAAAATATTTCTCATATCCGAGTTTAGTTATTTATTTTTTTCCAACCCCACACATAAAACTAAAATTGGGATTGCAAATTGGTTGGACATTACTAATACTAACCCACCTAGACCAATCAAACTATTAAATGTTCAGCATCAGGTGTTAGTGTTGTTGTGCATTTTACCAATCTTAGTAAACTGTGCAAAATTGTTGGGCATTAATGGTTTTGTTGCGCCAAATTGGCATCTTTTGACTTTTCTTTATTCAATTTTAATTTGCAAGGTCACACACAGAGCACTGGTGGAGTTGACGTTAGTTGAATTCCCTAACTCTCCTATCAGTTTTGGGAGAGGAAATTCAATAGGAAAAATTTGATAGGGAAAAATTTGGTAAAATTTTGATTTCGGTAAAATCTACCTTCGACAATGACATGATGACCCAAACATTTAGACTTCAAAAGAACATTAGCAAAAAATAATTTTTTTGAACAACAAGAAATTTCTAGTGTTGGGGTCTTTGATATCCATAAACTCAAAGTGATCCCAAGTTGTTAAGATGTGATCAAACAAAACATGAATATGTGAATGTTCTTGAATAACACCAACACTTTTCATAGAGTCATCAAGTCAAATCACATCATCCCTGATGTAACCACAAAGAACAATTGAAATAACACAACTATTTTCAAGTTCCTATATTATTTTGACAATGTAAAATTGTCCTTAGTAAAGGACTTTCCATCAAAATCAACTCTAATGCTAGCATAACAACCCATAAATGTTGTCTTTCACATTCTACAAGACACAAATATATAATGAAATGGCAACCATTGCAATTATCAAACAATGGGTCTCCAATTATGTTGTTCAAATCCATGTTCCACATGCAAAAAACGAAAGAAATCATATACGAAGAAGGTGATTTCCTATTGAAAAAAATTTGACAAGGACAATAGTTGTTGCTTAACAAAGCTCAAGGACAACCAAATGTCCTTCTAGATAGTACAATTTGGCAAATAACATGTATGTGCACACACAATTAATTAGCTTATGAAAAATAACAAAGATAAAAACTTTGAATTGGGAAGTTTCTTTAAGATATCAAGCAACCAAACCTCAAGATCCCCAACTATTAATATTCTATTATTGCAGTTCTAGAAATGGAATAAGGGATAGTACCAAAGAAATTGTTCCCACCCAATTCCAATTTTTGTAAATTTTAATTAAGATCCAAGTATCACTTCAAAATGTTACCCATTCACGAGTTCCATCCCACAATAGTTCATGAGCTACACATCAACAACTTCACAAAAATGCATGCTATCAACATCATTCCACATGTGAACCACCATAAAGTTCACAAAAACAAAACTTTCGACTAATGTCATAAATTAATTCAATGGTCATGATTATATGTTGAGGGCCATGTTGCTTTTCTTAAAAGTCTCAATTATGCTTTACTTGTGTTACATTTAGGAGAGCCTCATTCATCTTCTTGAGTGAGGCCTCTAAGTGGCCACATTAAATCCAAGAAATGTTAGATTTGGATGTAGATACCCTGTTTGCTCTAAACGTGGGATATTTATATAACTTATAGCATCTCCACTGGTGCTCAGTACTTTGGCATTTGGGGCAAGATTTTTTTAATTAATTAATTTAAAATTTTAATTAATTTGATTAACATTGGAAAAATTAAAACTTGGATAAACCATGGCTAAACATTGGTGAAATCAAAATTTGATTAAATTGTGGGTAAACAAAAACTTAGTTAAACTGCACCTAAACATTGACTAAAGTAAAACTTGACCAAATGTTGGTTAAAACTTAGTTAAATTAAAACTTGGCTAAACTATGACTAAAAATAATCAATATAAACCTTGGCTAAAACTTGATAAGTTTGAAACTTGGTTAAACCTTGACCAAAATATACCAAAATTAAAACTTGGCTCAACCATGATTAAACCTTCATTAATTTATAACTTGAACAAACTTTAGTTAAGCTTTGGTGAAATTGAAATTTTGATTAAGTGTTGATTAAACCTAAGTTTACTTAGGTTAAACTTAAGTTAATCTTTAACTAAACCAAAGTACTGTTCAAACCTAAACCATATGGCACCTATGCTAGGAATAGACCTAGACCACATCACATGGCATCTAGGTTTGATAAATAAATAACTTTAATATACACAAACTATACATATAAAATTTTAATGTATGGATAATATACATTTAATATGCCTTAAAATACAAGCTAAATATAATCTTAATACAATCTTAATATACCCTATAAGTGTATTTTCATATTATATCCATAATACATTACAACATACCCTTGAAGTTAAGGTCGTCCCACAATGGTTTGATTAATTTTGAGCACTATTATAACTAATGCGACACATTTTATTTTTCTTGAATGAAAACTATATTAAAATTGATTCATATGAAAAAATGAAAAATAATAATTGTAATCTAATTGCAACATAGTTGCAACATAGTTGCAAAAATGACCAAAAATTTATCAAATACTTGCAAAAATGACTAAAAATAATTACAAATGATTAATAATTACATGTAATTACAAATAGAATGATTGCATATGATTTCTTCTAGTATCCATGACAAGCTTTCAATTATTAAATTAAAATTGTCAAATAACTTGATGACATTAGATGGCATGCTACCTAAATAAACTATTCATGGCAATTATTCATCCCACAGCTAATAAGTCAAAACTATGAAATGACATGAGTTAAATTCTTGATTACGCAAATCAACATGCCAAAATGTGCTACCCATTGTGAGTTGAATTTTCCAAGCACCCAAGTAGGAGCTTTGCACCCATGCCACATGTTGCACTTGAACTTTGTGCTCAAATCGTCACCCTAATGTAAAATCTAAGAAAATATGTTATGTGTCCACCCCGATGGGGTATAAAGTCCATTAGAAATAGGTATTATGCCCACCCAATATGTGACTTTCCCAATCAATATACAATGGGTCATGTGTTATTCATGTGACTATCACCATATCACTACCACATTAGTGGCAATTAACAGTGAAGACCATGTCATTGCCTCCATTGTTATGTGTCAACTAACTCAATTGCCTTAGTTACACAAACATATGTTAAATAACCATCTTTCAAATAAGTATTTTATGAAAATTTCAACATTTCTAAAAATAATATAATTAGTATCAAAGCTGCCAAGTTTGAAGAGTAGATTTCTAGTACAGTGTTAGTTGAGGTGACCAGCTTGTTTTTTACTCTCACTGTTTCACCAAAAAGTGAAATTTCAACTTTCAAAGGTGAAAATGAAGTGATTTTTTGGGGCTTTCAATAACCAGAATTTGAAAACATCAAAATAAAAATCTCCACTTTCTTATATTTGGCTCCAGCAGGTAGCCAGAAATATAGAAGGATGCTTTTTTTTTAAAAACTTTCAGATCTTGTAAATATACCCAAAATTTGCTAAATCTCCAGGCTATGGATGATTGCCACTTTGGCTACATCATAAAATTGACCAGAAACTGGTATGCAACACTCCTGAACTCCATGCACTTACCCCATATCTCTGCAATTGCCAAGTTCTTACATTGGATTTGCAAGCAAAGTTGGATCAATGCTAAATGTGTTGAACAGATACATTTGTGTCTCGCTTGTGTACAGGTTATCATGCCTTGTGTGTGTACAGGTTATGCATGGACTGTAGATGTGACCTGCAGAGTTTTAAATACCTTGTTTAGCAAGAAGTGTTTTTTGAACAAGGTGGATGGCATAAGATCAAGGCATAGATGCATTTGGGCAGGAGCCACAACAAAGGTCTGACATATATACTTTATGAAGCTCCATGGCTCATCTATGGTATGAATTGGAGTGTCCACAAAGACAAAAAATATGCACCTTGTCATTGTTCCTTCATTGAAGATTTATTGTTTTGAAGCGGAAGTTGTGCAACTTGATAACAATGAAACTTGTGAATTTAAAAGCAGATCTCCTAAGCTTTCCTCTGAGTATCCATACCCCACCACAAAGATTATGTTCATACCTGACAAAGAGTGCTAGAAACCAGATTTGCTGGCAACAACTGGTGTTTTTTGGCACATATGGCACGCTAAGCTCCAGCCTTGCCATGAAAATTGTTTGCCTCACCTCCACTAAGCTAAACACAGCATGCTCTCTGATCTGGAGTGTCTAGCTTCAGCATTTGCTCTACTTAGTTCTCCGAAATCATTGTCTTGTATGCACCTGCATAGTTATCAAGTACTTTTAGGCCAAATATCACCTGATGTAAGGACTGTTGCTTTGCATTGTATGAGGGATAGTGTAAGATTAAGTGCAGGCTAGTTTACTAAAAAAATTTGTACTTTCTGATGAATGTGTTATGAAGGCAAGAGACTCCAAATTGATTCTATTTTGGTCAAGATTCATTGAGTATGCTCAGTAATCAATGAGGATTGCAAAAACATTGAAGGTGTTCTGAAATTTAGTTTCAGAGAGCCTCTCTGAAACAATCTCAAACAGAGCCCCTAAGTTCTTAAAGTTTTGCAATATGGGTTATGGGCAAGTGCATGATGACCAGGTGGAATTCAAAAGCCTTATCGACAACAAAAAGCACAGTAATTTTTGTGCACCAATGACTTGATTTGATTGGAATAAAATTGAGCCAAGTGGCTTGGACCATCCAAAATTGACACAACATGCACTATTTGGGACATTTGGAAGGAAATAGTAGACACCCAACTCATTGTTCATGACAAAGAAGTTTATGCAATTGCATGGGGGGCAGGATGGGGTTTTATTTCTGTTTCAGCTGAATGTTCTGTCCAGGTGCTTGATTTGAGGGATAAAGAACAAATCCCCAGCTACATGGCCACAATTTTGATGGACAGTTCCAAAGTGGTAGTTTTGGATATTTGAGTTCCAACAGTTCCAGTTGCAGAACTTCAGCAGCACCAAGCTTGAGTGCATTCTGTTGCTTGGGCCCCTCATAGCCCTTGCCCATATTTGGATGATTGGTGATGACTCCCAGGTACATTGTCTTGTTCACTTGCATTGAAATAACCGTCTGATGCACCTATAAAAAACACAATGGATGAGGGTTCTAGTGAATTGTGGCTTATTATGATCATCATGCTAACATTCAAGGCCTTATTTTTGGTTTGAGGGTGATTGAAACCACAGAAGGCCCCAATCAATTCCTCTATGTAGGCCTTTCTGCAGGTGCAGTGGAAAGCTTAAATGAAACAAAGCTTACTCTCACAAGCATCTTGCAGCTTAATGAAAATACTATTGACTTTATTTTTAAGCTACATCTCCTGAGTGCTATCCAACATCATTATGGAATATTACCCTTGCTGCTGGGAATGTGACAGAAACCCAGGGCAAAGATTTTGCATAAGTGTTTTGCCCAAAATATTGGGCAGATTGTTTACATTATTATTTACACCCACCATTGGGAACCCATGAAGTCTGTGGGTAGTTACTGCAGCTAGTCACTGTTGTTTTATGGTGAAGGTCTTGGTGTGATAATTTGTGAGTGACTTTCAAGGTTATGACTGCACTCATTCTTGTTGCTTGCTTTTGGTTTTGCCAGAATTGGAACATTGGTTACCCTCAAATGTGTTCTCATGGATTTTTTTCTGCAATATCAGTGTCTAAAATGCAGGCTTTAATCTGGGACTTCCATAAAAAAGGCAGCTTATGGAAGTGAATCTAGATGCAAGTCTTCTGGCTTATACTGCAGGTCCAGAAATCAACTGGCTTCAATGGTCTTCAACCTCAGCCTGACAGGGTTGTCACTGCATTCTCAAGCAAGCTCCAAATTTTATGTGCTAGAACTCACCAGGCATGCCATGATGTTGCTGTTACATGTTTTGATTCATGGATTGCAGTTCAATTCTGTAAGAAAGTTTGTTGGCACTTCAATGGTTGGCATCTGCAATATTTCAGATTTGCTGTTTCAAGTATAGAGAAGACTTTTGGTTTAGTGCACTGTAAGAGGTGTGTATCCCTGCCCCCACTGGAAGTCTGGTTGATGGGACAAACCAGCCTTTCTTATTTAATGAAGAGAAGACACAGATTCTCATCTCCTAGTGAAGGATATCTTGGTACTGGTTGAGGGTGTCAAAAGCCTTGCCTGGAGTGATCAACCATCCTGCACTAAGCAGTAAAGTCACATCAATACCCTCTTTTCCCATTGGGGGTATCCTCTCTGGAAATATTTAATTTCTAATAGGGTCAGGTGCTGTTCACTCCCATGTCAGATTTCATGCCTTCAACTCTTGTTTGAGCTTCCAATTTGTAAGCTAACGGGTGAGGTGACATCTCAGATATTTCACATATATCTTTCACTTGTGCATAAAAGCAATCGAGCCATGAAAGAACAAATCTTGTTTGCAGAATTGTTTTATGCATCTGAAATATCTGTCACATATAATCTGCAAGTAGTTCATGACTAAAATGGTTGATGTTTTTGTATTCCAGCTTTGCAAACAGCACTTTTTGGTACAGTCCCAAAATGGTATTCATGGCCTGGAGATAAAAATGGAAACTATGAACCCTGTGCTCACCATGAATTTAGTGTAGAAATCTGTACATGACTACTCACCAAGATTCTTATGCACTGCTTGTTAACAAAGGCCTTTTTACCCACAATTTTACAACTGGTTTCAAATTTCATGGGAAACAATGTACAGGAGTTAAGTTTGCTGTGGATCATGTACATTAATGATGCAGCTGTCAATAACCAATACCTGACCAGTATGGCCACAGCACCTTGGCTTACTTCAAGCAAATGTACTGTCAAGAGCTAATTGGCAATTCATGGAACCTCTTCATGATCCTGTAAAGAGAAGTGGCCTTCACTTTTTTAAACCGGTCCCGGGATTGAAGCTCCAACTAGATTGAAACAGATTGATGAGCTCATCTGCCTCGTCAGAGTCATCATTTAACTGAGACTTCTGAGGACCTTCTGTGCTGCTTTCATTTTCTTGAGTTTCTTCTTCCATAATTTCATCTTGGTGAACTTCCTGAACATCACCTTCAGGACTTTCATCTCTGGGATATTCAGAAACTGCACCTTGGGGATCTTCATATTGAGGTGTTTCAACCACCAATTTCTGCTTTATAGCTGCCCCATCCTGGTGCTGTGCCTTCACAGAGCTTCCCTTGCTTTCCACCTCAACAGCATTCATGCTCTTCTCATCCAGATCAGTGTCCAACTGGTTCATCTGCAGCACTGAAGCATCCTTTTCACAAACCACAAGATGTTTATCTTCAACCTCACTGTGCCGGACAAGCCAATTGGAACCTGCCTGTGCCAAAGGGACACCAATAGTTTGCACAACAGGAACAAAAATCCGCAGCAATATGACTTTATTGGCCAAATTGAGTGCCTCTTCTGACTTGCTCTTCACCACAACCTCATACTCAACCCAAACATCAGCAGCAGCACCAACCAATCCCCGCCTGCAAACTCTGTTTGCAACCTTCCATGAGAGGACATGCAGATCTTGGGCTTTACACAAAATGTCTGAGACACCTGGTACTTGTTTCTCAACCTCGCCGCCAATCAAACACAACTGGATACATCAACAACAGATGGAATGTCAATACTCTGCAAGAAGCGTGCAGAAAGGACTCAAAATGGGCATCTTATTCCTTGTGTATCAAGTGACTTGCATGGCAGCAAATATCTGACTATACTCAAAAGGACTTTTTGTACACATGTCCAAAACAGGACCTGCTCCTCACCTGATCACAAGGAAACAACCAAAGATGTGAAAAGCCAAGAGCAGCAGTGACAGTGAAGTAGCCAGTACACCTTTTCTATGCTAGAGGCTAGCAGTCATGCAAAATTTGTCAGGAAGGAGCAGGAGAAAATCTAATTCCCAGTCGTAGGAATTTCCTCTTAAACCAAGCTCAGGTCAGATTAGTCATTGAAAAACTTGCTGTTTCTCCACACAGAAAATAAGCCTAGATTTGGAAAAGACAGAACAAACCAGTAGAGTGCAAGAAAAACACCTGATCATCAACATAGGACAGCATGTTTAAACTTTGATTTTTTACATAGGTGACAAGTGGTTGTAAAGGTGGGCCAATGACATCCTCCACTACTCTGACAGTTGATCCAAATGGAAAGGGTAACTGCTTCACACTTTGAAGGACAGAACATGAAAGAGACAACACTCCCAATCCTACACGCTCCAGCAGCTTCGGCCTTTCTTGTATCGTACCATCATCCTGTTCCAAACCCCCAATAATAGACCACTTAATTTTGCTCTCTACAAAGAATACTCCTTGATGGAACTGTCATATATTCTGTCTTCACTCAGATGTGGAGGGGGATGTGTTCCTAATTCTGGCAATTCCTTTCGATTGACTCCCCACAATGAGGTCAAAAGAGATAACTGCTGGAATGCAACATCTAAAAAGGCATTGAGAGAAAAGAACAGTGTGATGTGAAAGAGGAGTGGATACATCATGAAGTGTATCTGGACATGTAGATACTGCTGGTTCTGCTGAAGTCATTTTAGACCACTCCAAATGCAGACTGCCACAGACAAAACCCATGTAATTGATGTTCATAGATGGTGCACACAATTTGACAATCTGGCTTTCATGCACTTTGTGTAGGGAAGCAAGAGAAAATTGATATAGCCATGTATTCTTTTGCAAATTTGCAACAAAAGACAAGCTCAATGCAGAATTTTCTTTGTGGATGCTGTAATACACCAAATATTCAGCAAGGAATTCAATTTCTGTTCAAAAATTTCCTACAAAAACAGATCCAAAAATCTTAATTTCACCAAAGCTTACATCCTGATCTTGTAAGCATTCGCAGACAGAAAAGGGTTTGATGTCTGCAAAGCAACACAAATTGCATACACAATACTTCAGCTGACTGATGAATTTCGACTTGCTGAACTAATGATATCCTCCGATCTCAAACATACTTCTTTGCAGCGATTGCAAGATACATACCTAAAAAAAATTCAGACACTAAAAACGAAGTCCTCCTCAGTCCTTTCCCAGCCAACTTTTGAAAGGACCAGAATGTCGTCAACGTACTTACTCTACACCTGTGCGAAAACCGTAAACCTGACAAATTTTTGTGTAATTTTGTATAAAGCTCGTGTCAGCGACTAAGGGACATGGGAAAATTTGGATTTCCATCTTTTTGCAGTAGCAGTGGAGTGTAGGAAATCACGCTTACGAAATGAAATTCAATCACAATTGCATGAAAGCAAAGAAAATAGTGAAGCGTACCTCCCCCTCCCCAAAAGTCGAGAGAACGTGATGGAATTTATCGCTGGAGCTTCGAAGCGATTGTAGATACGGCTCCAAATTTTTTTGCGATCGGTACAAAGATCATGGAAAAACCAGACGTTCACCCGACCAAGAAAAAGGGCGTGCTCGCGCAGAGCCCTCGGTCATCACCAGAGAGGCGAGGGCGCCGCGAGGCGGAGTCGCTGCAGGTGTGGTGCCGCCGCGGCGATGGCGTGGACGTTGCGACGAAAGACGACTACTGCTCTCCTCGTCTTTTACTCAATTAGAAAGAAATCCACATGGAGCTTTCCTGGAGGCCTCACCACGGTGCACAACTAAACTTACTGAAAACGTTTCCCCCTCTTTTTGCCTTTTTCTCTCATTCTAACGAGTAATTTCTTAGGGGAAAATTAGTATTTTAAATAAATTTGCCAAAATCATCCTTTTGCCTATGTCTCTCATTCTAACCTAAATGTTTTTTAAAACAGAAACATTAAAAGTAAAAATACTGTTGATGCAAAAAAAGTCCATCTTCTTTGAGTGAAGTTCTCCTTCTTCACCTTCCCCACCCCCCACCCAAAAAAGAAAGGGCAAAAAAAAAGGACTTTGCGTAAAGAATCAAAATGAAATCCTATCACAATCAACATCATTAATTTTTCCTTTTTTAAAAAATTTCAAAGCATCTTGTGGTGAATGAGTTTGTTCTTGTGTGCCACAATGAGAAGCATCCTTAATTTTTTAAATTTTATTTTGGAGTAAATTGTCCTTGTGCTTGGTAGGTTTGGTATGTTTTTGTATTGTGAAGTGCAAAATTGAACTCACCATATGTTATCAAGACCTCAAAGAATTCACCACCCTCTTTAAAAAGGGACAACTTCAACATCCTATGCAAGAGATGATGGACTCCAACTTATAAGAGAGGGAGGTCCTTATGTGGATTTTTTTAAATAATAATAAATTGTAACTTCAAAAAATTAGGCACACTACAACAAATGATAGCATGTCATTTTGAAAAGATTGCTCTCAATGCATAACAAAAGTTGAATTAGGTGAGTTATTATTTGTTACCTTAAAAAATGTCACAATTATGCAAGCTTTCGACTAAAGGAAATGAAATGAATGATGGAGATAAACTAAGGTGTCATCATTATTGAAATGACATATTTGCAAGATCACATGGTCACTACTAGTTTTGTAAAACCAAAGCCATCCTCAGCTTTCAATGTTTGGTTCATTAACCTTAAACCAGTGAGATTGAAAGATGTAAGGTGTTGTTTGATTGTATACTTGGAAGAGGGACCTTTAAGATCAAAATTGAAATTTTACAAATTAACATTGATCCTGTTCAAGTCAAGTCAAAAATGTGTATCTTTTAAGGTTAGTTGAACGTTTCAATCGAGACTATTCAAAAAGGATGAAGAGCCCAACTTGGATTACCTTGTGAAAACTCTTTATCGAGTTTTGAAATGTGGGATGGGAGATTAAATATAGGCTTCGTTCAAAACCAAAGTCAACAAACAATTTATCCATACAAGAGTTAAAGGTGAAGAAGGGTGGGCCAAAGACATCTTTGGATGTGTTGAATGTTATGCTTTCTTGTTCAATCTGAATGTTTTTTTTAACACAAACATATCCCAAACCCAAAAATGTTATCACGTGTGTTTGCACTCCTAGGTTTTGATTGTTCAATGCTACTATGGTTGTGGCTTGGCCATTGACTTGCAATCCTTGGTTTTGTTTGTTCAATGCCACTTTGGTTGTGCCTTGACCATTGACTTGTATTCCTGGGTTTTGATTGTTCAATTCCACTATGATTGTGGCTTGGCCATTAACTTACACTCTTGGGACTCGATTGGCTTGGCCTTTTGTCCACATCAAGCTTGAAATGCAACAAACCTTTGGGGAACACAATCACATCACCCCCATTCACAAGTGCAACAAATAGAGTTGGTTGTTGGTGCTCACAAACCCCACCAACAAAGAACCCTCCATCACAAACAAGAATTCAATGGCTTAGGGGTGCATGTGGGGTGGGACAAGACCTCTTTAAGCTAAGTTGAAACATGCCATGGAAATGCTTAAAATGTTGAGGTTGAAAAACTAAGTTACAAATGGTAGAGTGACAAAACTTCCCACTACATTTTTTGTAAACATGGGTTTACAAGGGTGGCCAAGGCATGGAAAAGGAAGTCATTTGCCATAAAAAGTGCAAGGTTCTTGCAAACCAAACCATTGATGCGAGTGATGCTAGCCAAATCATCTATAAAGAAGTCTTCTTCTTGGTTGACATTTGATGCTAGGGCCATGTTGCTTTTCTTAAAAGTCTCAATTATGCTTTACTTGTGTTACATTTAGGAGAGCCTCATTCATCTTCTTGAGTGAGGCCTCTAAGTGGCCACATTAAATCCAAGAAATGTTAGATTTGGATGTAGATACCCTGTTTGCTCTAAACGTGGGATATTTATATAACTTATAGCATCTCCACTGGTGCTCAGTATCTGACTCCGCACAGTAAAATTTATTGTGGAAAAGTCAATATGTGCCGGTTTAGCTGAGGAAATGGGTTTTTTCTACACCAAATTCGTGACACTTGCCGTGCCTGGTAGTAAAAGGCGCAACACAGTTGTGCACCTCCAAAAAAGAATGTTATAAATTGGACCTGACTGCGGTTCAGTATTTCTGATTGGTCGATCATAATGATTGGTCCAGGTGGTTTCCTATTAGTAGTTCCCACTTATTTGCAGTTCCAGTTACAGTTTTATTGGTGGGGTTGCCCAAAAAAAAGCCAGCTAAACTTAGACACTTAAATTTATTATCCAGAGTGACGTACTGAGCACCGGTGGAGATGTTCTTAAAGCAATTTAGATGAATTTCAAGCTTTTTACCATGGTACCCATGTGGTGGCTGGTTCACCCAAGGTAAAGATCTTGTTCCCTATGCTGACGTCGAAGCCAACACTAAACCTAAAAACAGAACGACACGCAGAAAACGGAGAAAAGATGTCCCAAGGACACAGGCTACAACACGTAAACATTCCACAGTCCACTGCCGTCCGTGAGTACAGATTACAGATAATAATGGTGCGTTTCACTCTTTGACGTCTTCGTGAATGAGGATTACAGAGCATAATGATCATCCTTATTGTCATTCTGTTAAAATTAGGGTAAGAGTTATTTGATATAATGGCCTAAAAATTGGACTGTCTAGATCTAGCGCCGTCCAGATCCAGCAATGGTGCGGAAACCCTAAAGACTTGTATAAATAAACTACGTCTTGAAAGTGTATGTCTCTCCTCCGTGACGCGCAATCCAAGCTGTCGATGGCGCGTCGGCTAGCTGTGGAAGACAGCGATGGTCTGTGCTCTGCGCTTGTGCTTTGTGGCAAAGGTTTTTGTTGAAAAATCTGTAGGGTTTGATATTTTACCGATGTTTGTGTATCAGTTTTACTATCTCTAATATTTTGAGGGACTTTGGCCTCAGTTTCTTCGGATGCTTCTGCAGATGAAACCCTTCTGTAGGGTTTCATCTTCACAAGCATTTGTAGCCCTTTCCTGCATATGGAGGTTTCTTGTATGCGTTAGTTTCTATGGAGTCTATTTGTAGTCGTTAGTTCGTGGGAAGCTTGCTATTTAGTTGTCTGTGCTTGTCTTTTCTGGGGAGTTTTTTTTTATTATTGTTCCTTTTTCTTATGAGGGCGATGATTATAACCATATTTACATTACCATCTTTCGGGACGGAGAAACCTTTGTTGGTTGTGCCGATTTCTTGAATTATGATGCCCTTCCAGTGCTTCTCTAGTATTGGTAAATTTCTAGCTTCTCTACATGAGTTATGAAGTCTGTTTCTCCTGAACTAAAAGCAGAGGCCAATGAAACCAGAATGAGCTGGATCTCTCGTCAGTTACAGGAAGATAAAAAAGCATCAACTTTAGGTGGTGAGCCATTGTCGGGTTTATGGCCAATGGCAATAGGTTCAATCCATGGTGCTACAACCTCAAGCGTACACAGTTCTTTATGATTAGTTTCATCATTGTCTGTAGCATGCTAAGCTTTTCAGTAGCTTTCATCAAGGGTCTTCTTCTTGGCTTCAATGCAGGGAGGCCAAGCATCTGGTAAAGCTTCTCTTAAGTTTATCCCTGGTGAAGAACTCCATCTGAGTTCGCTTCTGGTTTGGTGGGGTCGGTGGCTCTGCCTCTCATGGGAAGTTCTAACTAACAACATCTAAAGTGGAAAATGTTCTATGTGAAGTTCGCACAAATGAGCTCCCTCGTGACTGGTCCTCAAAGTGTGGCATCAAATTAACTCTGCGATGTCCTATGGTTTCTGCCTGATGTGGACCAACAAGTAGCCTCTTACACCAAGAACTCATCAGCAGTTTGTGTTACGTAACCGAACTGTTGTTATTTATGCAGCCACTTCTGTTTGCATTTGAATCATGCAGGGAGAGTTTATAGCCAACAGATCCAGACCTAGGTGCAATGTGTTTATCAATTTCAGCTTATGCTTCCCAATGCACGCTCAATCTAATTTTGCACCTCCATCTCTAGTAGGAGATGCCCAACATTTAGTTTGACAGTATGGTCATTAAGTGTCCAGGTAGTGGCATCATTATTAATGACCTTCCTACCAATACAAGGAACATCGGAAATTCTACGCCTTGTTGAGGCCCATAGCTATTGCAAAATAGAGGTCATGTTCTTTAAGCTCCACAAGCTGCTCCAACAAGGTAGTTGGCAAGAACAACCAACATGTGGACAATACTCTGAAGATGCAGCAGTTCTCAACTTCCAACCAAAGCTATTACTCTTTTTATTAGAGTAACATGGCTCTCTACTCTTGATCGAAGTGGCAAATCTGCACAATGGCTGTTTCCCTCCCTTTCAGGCAATTTCAAATCAGTGACGGTTAAAATAATAATGCTACATGAAGTTCCTAAAAACTGAACTCAATTTGTACCTGGTGAAACAAATAGTCCTGGAAATGTGGGACCAAATGAAAACTGCATCGTTCTCCAGTCCCTTATAGGTGGGAGCCAAAAAATCCTCTGCGTGATGTATCAGATCTTACATAAACTTCTGAATGGACAGACTTAAAAATAAAAGGGATGGTGTTGTCTACTGCAGCCAAGAAGCGCCAAGGCAATTGCAGAGCTCTGTAAGATAAGATAAGCTTTTGGCTAGAAGAGCAGACATCTTAGTATTCATTAGAATTCCTTGTGGCACTGGTGAACAACAGCTATCCAACACATTCAATTCACTCAGCAGCAACATGTGCAAAACAGGAAATCCAACCAACATGAAGTAGTATTGTGAAATCTGGTATTTGGTGTACAGCGTCCGGATTAATGAAAATTGCAAATTGCTTCGATTTTCCACCCTCGTCTGTTCCTCTGCCTTGTTGCTGGGTCTGTAACTATATGTTGCTCCATCAGCCAGAACAGGGCAGCAAATACTTGGTTACATTGGTGGAAATCATGGAGGGCAAAGATAATAGCGGCTTCGTGAGAAAATATGCATTTTTCTGTGGCAAATCGTTTGTCTCCCACATAAATATTTGATGTTTGCAAGCTCCAAAACATTTCCAATCCGGGAAATGGGGGTATATAGGATTTGCACATTAACCAATACAGGTATAGTCAGCATTTTACCAGTTCATGAACTTAGGTTAGGGTTAGGGTTTCATTTACCTTGTATTTAGTAATTACCCTATTGGCAATAGGTACACATGGGTACATGCCTAGTGCAAAGTTTGTATTCCAATTGGGAATACAAAATTGAGAGATAGTGGGACCCTGCTTCGTGGCTAGGTACGCTACCGTGATTGCAAAATCAATTAGTTCAAAAAAACAAACTTGGAGAAAACAGCAACATCTCCAGTTGGCACTCACAAGTTGATTCACAATTTAAACCCAATCCCATGACCTACTACAAAGAATGTCATGAGCGGGAATGAAGTCTCCCTTCCCTCTTGGTAGAGAGCCAACAAAAGGGAAAGGGACCAGAGTGAACCAGCACCCCCACTAGTGCACCAATAAGGATGGATGGGTTTTCTGTCAGGTTCCAGTTCCCTAACTAACCATGGTGATTAGCTAGTTGCTTGTTTATATTACCTACCTACTATCAATTCAGGTTGTAATAAAAAAAAGCCTTTGCCTATGTATAAACCATCTACATAGTATAGGTAGCACCTACTTCTTACCAAATTGGTTACCAAGATGAAACCCAGATGTTAAAACTCAGGTGAGGTTCATTCACAATTGAGTCATAAGGGGCATCTAGTGGATGGTGTGCTGGTGGGGTGGGTGCTGGTTCACTCTGGCCAACAACAAAATGGCCACATACTTCCTTCCTTCCTCCAAACCAAAAATATAGAATTATATAGAATTAATTTTTAAAATTATTTTTTATAAATTGT
Organism: Sphagnum tenellum; assembly: GCA_963921925.1. NCBI lineage: Eukaryota > Viridiplantae > Streptophyta > Sphagnopsida > Sphagnales > Sphagnaceae > Sphagnum > Sphagnum tenellum. The sequence goes on from OY998146.1 coordinate 8,355,017, forward strand.
ATCTCAAAATCTTACAAAGATGTGAAGTCTCTTCTTTCTTTCTTTCTTTCTTTCTCCGGGCAGAGCCAACAAAAGGGAACTTTGTTAAAGTCTTGGGTGACATGAGGAAATGATAAGTTTAGGAACCATAAGTTGTCAGTAAGTCAAAATGAAGACGTGAGTGTGGGTAGGGGGGCACTGGGGTTGTGTGGGTCCACATTGCACAATATGTTTGTGAGCCTGGTTGTGTCAGTGACCAACACTAGTAGTGCCCAACTGGCATGACTTGTAAAGGCAAGTTTTCAATGAAAGTGGGCACCGGTTCGCCTGTACTGTTTGGCCCCACCCTCCTCCACCTCACATCTACTTGTTGTGTGCGGGGTCCTCCTCAGTTTGCTTCAGATGACAGCCGAATTGGTGGTGATGGTGGTGGTCAAGATGGATGCATGGGCCGTTGGGAACCTTCTGGACAAAAAGCTTGGCTCCGCTAGGCTGTCCATGATGAGTCGACTCTGGACACAACAACAACAACCTACTACCTAAATAATCTTGTTGTGAAGAGAAGAGGAGGAGCAGCAGCAGGAGGAGGAAGGGAAAAAAAAACCAAATAAATCTTTATTTTTATTTTTATTTTTTAAAAAAATTAAATTATATTTATTTATTTTAATTATGAAATTTCAGTGGGTGGATAAATAAAGGTCAAAAAATGAGAAAGGAGGGAAATTTTGAGAAATAATCCAAAAACAAAACAACAAAACACATCAAGTGATGGTACGTGTGGTGTTAATGTCAGTTGCTTCGATGGTGGGTATAGGAAAGCAAAACCCTGATGTCCGAGGAGAGGAAGACAGCACATTTGGCAGGACCGTTTGTGTGTCAGCATTGAGGGGGGGGGGGGGGGGGGGGAGAGAGGGGATTGTTTTCAGATCCGAAACCCAATTGCCAGTTGCCAGTTGCCAGTTGTTTTGAAGTTACAAGTACCTACACTTCTCATCTGTGTACTTTGAGAAGAGGAAAAATTGGGGGTTGTGTCTGGAGGCCGAGTAACGAAAACTTGGTGGAGGGCTTTGATTCCTAGTGGTTCCATTTCCTGATGGTGGAGGGCTTTGATTCCTAGTGGTTCCATTTCCTGGTGGTGGTGCGCCTCTTTTGGGCTGTTTGCTTGCCTGGACTTTGGTCCTTGCCCCTTGTTGCTTGAGTGCTTTCTTTTTTTTAAAGTTTGGCAGGGTTTCATCGCAGCATGAGAGAGAGAGAGAGTGTGTGTGTGTGTGTATCCAACAATGCTTAGGCTGACACAATTGGTGTCGGGATATTGTGCTTGTTTGGTGTGTGTCAGATTGTGAACGACATCACAGGCTGCTGCAAGATGAGAACTTTTGAGGGTCAGGTGCTTTTTAGTGGAATCCGTGGTGTCGTAGAGTAACGGTTGAGGAGTGTGGTGTTCTTGAAAGAAGTGCCTGCCCGAGGCAGTTGCAGAGTCCAGAGGTGCTTATTTTGGGTATACCCTGTTTCATAATTTTGAAATTTTCAACGGGAATTTGTCCTCCGCAAATGGCAGAGCATTTCAAAGAATGCAATCTGGAGCTCTCTTTTTTCATTTTGTTCCCATGATACCTCAATGGGTATGGATGAAACAAAAAAATTAAATGAAATTCTGCTGGTGCTTTAAGTTTTTTTTTTGTTGAGATTGTCATCTTTGACTTGCAAGAGGTAATACACCAATTGTATTTCAGTCAGACCCTTTGGCACCCAAGGGCATTGAAGTGCAAAATAATATAGATATGCTTGCATCAAGGTCAAACCAAACTTCCAATATGTTTTACAAGTTGCGTAAGCCCAACTTACTATTAGTCTAGTTTTCAAATTTTATGACTCACATGGGTTTGGGTTACATTATTCATGAATGGGGTAGTTACCTAAGTTAGGGTGTCCCTCTTGTAATTTCCTTGCACGAAGAAGTTGCACCTTCCCATTTACATATCATAGTACCTTTACCATTTTGGCATAAAACTTTTAAAAAATTGTTTTGTCGAACTTTTTTATTTCTTATTTGTGCCAAAATTTACTAAAATCAAAAATACAATTGTCAAGTTTTAAATTGTAAACCTTCCACAAAAACTTTAAACTAAGGTAGTCTAGACATGCTAGATTGTTCCATAACATTGAAAAGACCCTGTTTACTATTTTGTATAACCATTATGTATTGAAATTTTTAAATTAAAAAACTAAGAGCAAAATTAAGATTTCAAATTTAATTAAATATTCGGCAGTTTGTTGCCAAAATGGTAAAGGTACAACAGTACCATGTAAGGAGTAATTTGAGGTTGTTTAGGACATGATTGAGTTTCAGCTTTTGAATTTGGGTTTGAATCCTTGGATTTGAATTAGAAAGTTGGAAGATTGTGTTTTCAAACAAGAACATAGTAGGCTACCATTGTATTCATGATATTGTGAATACACACATATGTTGTCATGTTGGATATGGATTAGTGAATCAAAAGGTAAAGAATTGTTCTAATGCCATTGAACATAAAATTTCGTAGTTGTTAAATTCATTCCTAACTTTTAGTCTTATAGATTTGTTTGAGTCCAACATTAAACCCATGTCATGTTTAAGGGTCACAAACTAGCCTGATAAGCATATTTGAGCTTATCTAAATTGTAGAGCATTCTAGAAGTTTAATCTTAACTTTGATTGGAGTGTATTGATTTATTTCATTTTATATCATTGTCAAACTTATAATGAATTTGATAATCAGAATCATACATTGACAAAAAAAAATTGAATTTGTGTTGATTCATAATAATTGGATATTGTTTTGTTGGTTAGGATAAATTCCAACGGTCATTATCCCTAACCAAATTAATTATTCATGTTTTATTTCATCTGTGAAGGCCTTCCCAAAAACATTGTAAACACCACCCACTTCCATCATTGCTTATTGTTTGGCATCATTGAAAGGTGTATAAGAAGTTATTATCGATATGGTATAATCCTTATGCTTAACAAAAATGTGTTTGGGCATAATGGTTCATATAAACTTGAAATCTTGATGGTTTTGTAACTTAATGTAAATGAGAAGTAATTGGATAATTATCTAATTATCTAAAAGACTAAAATAGTTAACTTATTTAGTGATGGGGTCTCATAATTTAATAATGATTTATGAATTACTCATGTTGATTCATCAGCAATTAATCATGATTATAATTAATGTACATGTTGAATCATATAGTGAGTCATGTGAGGTGTAATGTTTTACTGCTTTAGTAATTTTCTTGTTTGATTTCTTTTTGTTTAGTATATAAGGGTGTTTGGGGCATATTGAAACACCTTCATTCAATTAATATAAAGCTTGTTGTAAAGAGTTGAAAATTTTGCAAAATAAAATTGAGGATAGAATCAAGAGATTGGTGAAAATTTGTCAAATGGTTTTTGTATAATTTGTAAAAGTGTAGAATCCATGATAGGGAGGATGATCATTGCATAATAGACATGCATAAAATGTAATTATGTGAATAAGTGTTTGGGAAACCAAGAAAATTAATACTCATAACTATGTAATAAAAATACATAGTTTTGATCCTACATTTGTTTCCTACAATCCCTTTTATCTAGATTATGTGGACCACCACAAACTATAACAATGGCTATGCATTTGTGAATCCAATGAAGAAATTTATAAAAAGTTTGAAAATGATATAGTATGAAAATAAAATAATAAAAATATTCAAAATACATTTTTTGAATTTTTCAACTTCAATAGTGATTGGACTATCGAATTGGAATATTTTTTAATAATGTTTTTAGCTAGAAATTAAGATAGTCACCTTTTCTAGAGTCATTAAAAGTTTGGCAAGAATACTAGCCAACCCATAACTAATCATTGCTTTTATCAAATCCTTTTAATAGCCTTTTAAGATAGACATCACAAATCTTAGATGATGTATATAATATTTTCAATTTTGAAAATGAAGGTGTCGTCTCTTTTTTTGTTATTTTAAAAATATTTTTAGTAGAACTTTTAGATAGAAAATACAAAACATATTTTTACACTTTGGATTCTTTTTAATTTAAGACACAAATGGATACATTATGTAAAAAAAAATTCAACAAAAGATTATATTCATTTGAGATATTGAATTGTGTTGCAGCTTGAACTATTATTTTTATATTTGCCTTTAAAGATTTCTATAGCAAAAGTGAGCTCAAAACTTTATAATCAAAATTGTTGGATCTGTATGTTTCCCATAGCTACTAAATTGTAATTCAATAAAAACCTTTAAATATTTTTAACAATTATAAAACTTCTATTCGGAATATTAAATTCTTTATTCCTTTCGTCTTGATTCTTTCTTTAAATAAATTTCAAGTAAATTTGTAATTTCAAATCCATTTGATAGAAATTACAAAATTTTCTAAAGTTTTAACTTTTTGGTATTGCATGATTGAATCTCCATTCAACTGATTTTATTAAGTGGCCTTACGAAATACAAGTAACATTAAAACTTTTACAATGTTCTACAATTTGTATAAACATAACTAGACTTAAGCTAATTTGCAACCTTTATAGTTAATGTGTTTGGATTGATCATTCATGAATGAGTACTTACCTTGGTTAGAATGTTGTTCTTGCAATTTCCTAATATTAAGAAAGTGCACAAAAACCTTCCCGTTTACCTAATATTCAAGAAATGTTTGGGTTTATCTAAGCTATCTAATTTTCACTTTGAAATTTTGGTTTGAAGTTTAGAAAGATTGACCTTTCAAACATAGAAGATGGCAACATGATAACATCACTATGTACTCATCTTGTTATGAATATACATATGTTGTGTTGAACATACATGATAATTTGATATGTTGTTTTGATTTCATGGAATGTAAACAAGTGTTGGGTAGGTGTATATCAATTTTAATATATCAATTTGATAGGGTAAATCTACAAAAATTCAATAACATATCAATTGGATAAAACTACATATGCATCAAAAAAATCTCAAATCAAGTAAAGGTAAAAGTATATTTAGGCTTTGCAAAATTATCAATATGCAAAAAGGTACAACGAACATTTACCTTGTTTGCAAGGTAAAGATAGGGGTAAATGTTTATTTCATTTATCATATACATACCATCCAAGAAAAAGTGGATAGACATAGAGTAAAAATTATTTACATGAATATGGCACTTTTCAATATGGAGAAAGACAATTGAATATGTATGTGGTATTATATGTGAAATTTCAAACATGGGTAAACATAGGGTAAAACATATTTACACAAATTTTATGGTACATTTCAAAGTGAAGAAAGACAATTAGTTGTATAATTGGCATTGCATGTGATATTTCAAACATCCTATACAAAAACTTAACCAAAATATGACCAAATCAATTAATAATAACATTAAAATTATGTACAAAGCATTTTTATAATGGAAATTGGTGGTAAAAATTAAACTTGAGCATATGGTAAGAACTTTGTCCTTGAGGTAATAATGCAATGATTAGCATTAAAATGCCAAAAATAAATATAATCAATAATTAGCCACCATAATTCAAACAAATCCATCATAGCCACATGCATTGCAAAATATCAAATTTTATATATTTTGCATAATGATTTTGGCATATACCTTTTATTTACCACCTTCAAAACAATTACCCTTCCTTGGTTGAATGTAAACTTCAACTTCATACCAAGTGAAAAAAATAAAAACAAGGTAAGTTTGAAATATTTACCCACTAGGTAAGCTTATCAAAAAAGTAATTGCATATTAATTGTGAAGTGACACCATCCATAAACAAATGGTCAAATCGAATCATTAAATCTTTTGTAAACTTCACAATAAATTATTCTATTTTTTGTCCCAAACAAAAAACTAATTAGAGTCCATGATTGGAACTGATATCATATGCAAAGTTAAGACTAATTTACTCACCTCATAATGTAAAAACCAATCTACATTTTATCACAATCCAATACCATCTTTATGTTAGAAATTGCATTGATGAGAAACTTGTATCACGTTATCGAAAAGAAAAAGAAAACAAATTCATGGTCCTTTCACCATCTATGGACATCCAAGTTTCAAACATTCCATTTTGAAATGTGTATGGAATTGGTTCATACCAATATGATTTGGTTGATTCAAGTTTCAAAAATTTGCACACAAGGCTACACTACCTACCATAGAGAAGTTCCTTTGATCAACCAATCACCAAACAAACAAATTGGAACAAATTAGAGTGAAACTTTAATTTGTCATGCGTATTTTGTTGTATAAAATACACTAATCCAAAAACAATTGGGGAATTTTCTTCCAATGTGTCCACATTGTCAACAAAACACTTATTTAAAAACTATTCAAAAGTTTAATATATATTAGGTCCTCAAGCATGATGTAAATGGTAAAGCCTTGTGGTGGAAGCATTCCCAAAATAAATGCACTCATCGTTAAACATGAGACAAAGGTTATTGTGAACCTTAACATACATAGATCATGAGGCATAAAGAGGGGGAGGGCTTTTACACTTACTTCATTAAGAGTGGGAACTAGTGATCATTCACAATAAGATTAAACCAAATTTGGCTATAGACTAGATGTGAAGGTTGATTTTCTTAAAAATCCATTTATACTTTTGTTAATGCTAGAAATTGTTGTAGAAATCTAATGATTTTATTTTTAAAATTCCTCAAAAATTACAAAATAGGAACATTTTTTCACAAAAATCCTTTTCATGTGTCAAAATCATTTTTTCAAGTTAAAATAATGTCCAAAGAAAAACATTGGCATTATGGCTTGTCAAAAAACCAATAAACATAAGGTGTGGTGAGGGTGACATGGGGAGTTTTTTATTCTTTTGCAAGTACATGTGAATTAGCAAAATTGCACTAAAAATGATTTAAAATTGCAAAAATTTATTAACAATCTAAAAAAGACATGGAAAAAAAACAAAAAAACCTAAGTCATGCAAGTTCAAAAATTCCTAATACCTACCCATTAAATGTCAAAGGTTACGGAAATTTAATAGTCAATAATGGATGTATCCTAATTTCACTATTATCAATGTCCATGATAAGTTGAAAGTGAGAATGGGAGGTGGGTTTGGAATGTTGAAAAGTTGAAACCTAGTTAAACCCACTATTACTATTCAACACAATATGGAAGATGCTTCCATCTTTTGAAGTGTAATGGATATTTATTAACAAAGGAAAGTGATGAAGATGGAAAGTGGAAGCCCTTGTAACCTTTTCATATTTGAAGTTGCATTGGCATAACCATGCAAGAAGGCATTGTTTGTTTATGTAAACATCTGAAGACCTTAGTTGCTAAATGGAGGAATTGGTGCATTAGGTGTTTGTTGGGTCCATTGGGTAACTACTTTCTTTGACCCATGTTGCATCCAAAAGAAATGATTTTTTGTGTAAACCATTATAGGGGAAGTAGGTTGTGTGTGTTAAATCATTGTTACAACATATGTTAGATGCAAACCTTGTATTTCAAAATGATAATGTTGACTTGTTGACAAGAGGAGTTGATCTTGGGTGAAGGAAGTGCATGCAACTATTTTTATCCCACATGGAAACCAACTTCACAAGTGATGGATGAAACATGTCATGCATTACACCATGTGTGTTTATTCATTGCAAAAGGTGGACACCCATTGAAAATGTCAACATTGAGGCCTAGGTTTTTCATACGATTCATGAATTATGTCAAAAAGTTAGAAGCATCAGAGGTGTCATTTAGGGGGTGTAGTCACAACACAACCCACTCCAAATGCAATCAATGTTTATTTTTACATGTTTTAAAGTGATAAACCAAGTTAATGTTAGGAATGTGTGATATTTTTTTATAACAATGTTTGAAAAAAAACATTATAACATTATGATAAATTTCAAATGAATATGATGAATATATAATATTTAAAAACACTTGTTAAGGATCCTAATTAATGTTTTAAAACATAATTTCAAAAATGAAACAAAGGCAAAAGAAAGAAAAATCAACCAATTTCCCATTTTATTACTTCAATTTATCATAAGTCATTCAAACTACAAATTGAAAACAAAGGAATTGGGCGTGGATCAAGTTATCATATTTACGTCTTACAATCTTTAGACTTTTACTGGAAGTCATATATGTTCTTTTCAATGTCTTTAGATTTGGAACCTATAATAATTTCTAAGATAATTTATGTCAAATATTAAATATATGGTTATGAAAATGAGATTTTTTTTTTTTCAAAATATTTTTTTGATAAAAAATTGCATGAAACAATGATTTAAGATTGCAATGGCCACTTGGTTGAAGTTGGGCATCTCTCAACCTATGAAGCACATTTGCATGTCAAACATTTTATAACATGGGATTTTCAATAAAATGTGATATGAATGAAGGGGTTGAACCCATTAGAATCATTATACTCTAATGTTGTCCAAAGGGGTGTTAAACAATGTTAGGGTGACAGTCTACATGCATACTAAATAGGAACCATGAAACAAATTTGTTAAGTTGAATAACTTGATGTTTATCACATAAAGTTTTGTTTCTAAGTATTCAAATATAAATGAGATGACCAAGTGAGGGACCTATAATAAGTGTAGTCATAATAAAAGGAGCTAAAAAAAATGTTAAATGTGTAGTTTTGATGTACCCTATCTAGTTTGAAAATTAATCATATATAGACCTTTCAATTTAGATGAATTAAATATAATATTTGTAAAATTGTGTTCAATTATACAAGAAATTGCAATCTTATGACTTTGAAGTCATTTCATTGTGTTAAAGTCCTTTACATACACAAAACATTTGTTGATTAATGTTTTAAAACAATGTTTAAATATGAATGCATTTTTTGTCACACTCATCTACACCAAATATTTTCAATTATTTTGTGAGTTCTAGAACATATTATACAAAAAATGCCACATGTGTTGAACCATTCAAAAATCTCTTCGAATTTTCACACATTTGTATTGGAAACATTTAGTTTAAATGATTTTTGAGCATATTTAATCATTAAAATAATTGAAAATTTAGGATCATGGGTCAAAAAAAATTACATTTGGTTATAATGTAATTTTTTGTGAAAAAAATAAATTATTATCTACATTATGGGTCATATTTGGTATCAAAATTTGAATTTTACTTGAGAAACCATTTTTCAAATACCTGGAAAAGTTCTTTAAAAAAATAATAATTATTAATCAATACAAAAGGCCACATGTTTAATGTAATCTTTAGAAGGATCTTATATTTGTCACTCATTGCTTTTTTTATTGTGATTAAACCTTAATGCAAATGTTATCAACAAAACTTAGAAAGTGCATGTACATAGATTATTATCTACTTTAAGATGGGTTACAATAAACAATAGCCCACCTAGGGGGTCACTAATGGGATCTTATACTAAATATATTGCCATCACAATTATCATGATGATAATAAAACAACAATTCAAATGCATAAAATGTGTGAACAAAAGGGATAAATTGAACAATGTGTCTAGTCACACAATTTTTTTGAAACGTGACTTCCTTTCACACTAAATGAAGACATAGGGTAGATCCACTTGGAGGATAATTTAATTAAGGTGCAAATCAAAGGTGCATTGAATGTCATGAACCACTACTTTGCACCTGCCTTTGTGACAACCTCAAATTGGAAGGGGGGGATGTGTTCATAAAATAACGTTGAAAGCATAAAGTTCAAGTTGTGGTTGATGAATTAATACAAAATTCCCTTTACAACAATTGAGTACCATTGGAAGGTTTGGCCATTGTTAAATGTTAAGTTGCCTCAATTATAACCAAAAAATGAAGCACCAATTAAATTATAAAAGTTGTAATTGAAAGGTGTTTATAGAACACAATGTACTTCAATTTTGAAATTTATACTACCTAATATTAAATAAATAGTTGTTTCCTAGATTCAAATATTTGAATCAATCTTCATTTAATTAAACATCACTATCATTGCATCTTTACTTACATATACCATGTTTTATTAGGAAGCTTTTACAAATTAGATATTATCTTACACCAAGCTTTGGTCCTTTTTTCAAACCTTGAAAAACCTTGAAAACCCTAAACAATTTCCATCAAGCATCCCTTTTAACACAAACAAAAACCAATTCAATCATAAAAATATGATTCAAATTCCACACCAACATTTACACCACCACCTTCCATGAATGCAATATCTTTTCACACAAAACACTTCCAAATCAATGAATTCTTTGTTTAGGATGTCAAACTAACACACACCCATGGAAATGGTTTTTGGAAAGACAAGTTCAAACATGCTTAATTTATATATATATTTCAATAAACATGAATCTCAAAACAAAAAACACAAAAAACACATATCTTGATTGAACTAGGATGAACTAATCATTGATTCTCCACCAAATCAACCCCTTTATTTTTGTTTCAGAACAATGAATATGCAATTGAACAAATAAAAAACTCAATAATGGTTTTTTAGTTACGAATAAAATCAAGTCTTCAAAGTCATTTTAAATAAAATAACTCATGCAATTTAACACCCTACCCTATTACACATTTAAAACAAATCTTATGCATCACATTAAAAAAATTCAACCTTTAAAAAAATAAAAAATCAATTCCCAACACGCTTAGGTCCATAGGGTCAACTAAATGCAAAAATCCTTCAACAATAAATATTTCACTCAATGCATATCATCACCATCATGTTTAAGTATTGATCAAATCCCCATAACATTATGAACTTCAATCACACAAGTATAGAACCAAAGGTCACTTGTACATTTATCATAACTCCCAAACAACTTATTCACCCCTTTTCATTAGACTTTAACAATATCTAAATTGTCATCACATTCTTTCAAGTTCCCTTATATAAAATAGGTACACTGCAATTGCAAAAAAGGTGCAATGAAAAAAAAAACCAATCTTTATAAGAGCACATCCTTCCTATAACACAAAACACTCATAGGATTTCAAACATCAAGCTTGCCAAGATGTCCACAAGAGCTTCACTTACATTCCTAATTTATCCTTATAACAATTCAACCTCCATGTCCACCATTGCCACAGCTCAATAACACCATTTGAAATATCCCATTTATTCCAAAGACCAAAAACCAACAAATACTAGATGGCACACTAGGATTTCCATCGAACAAATCTTGTAAGTCATAAGCATACCTTCACACATTCAACGCAACAAAACACACCACCACTTCAAACATTAAATCCATTTTCATCTCCAAACTCAAAGTTTCAAAAACAATAAACCACATCAAACACATCAAACAAACATGCATCCAAAGCATGTTCCCTTCCACATGATCTTTCAACTCCCAATGTTCTTTTTAAATTGTAACTACTTCAAAATAAAGAAAATGTGACAAGAACCCTAAACCACTAAGCTTTTCACACAAGACACATTTAGGGGTTGCATAAGGACATGCATAATGCAACAATGAATTTTCACTTGAAAATTGTGAGAACAAAGTTGAAATAATTGGGAAAAAAATTCACAAAATCTTTTAGACTAAAAACAATTTCAAAAGTGTTTGAACACCTTCCCAAAAGAACTTGTGATCACAAAACACCCCCTACTAACGGACAATTTATGGTTAAGGCTTTTGTCCTTAATGAAGTTTACCATTTAAACTTGGTGAGTGAATACCTATATGTACAAGCAATTTTAATGAAATTTTATTACCTTGTGGAAATTATTGATGGGATGTTGAGGCAAATCTTGTAAAACCATGGAGAATTAACTCATTGGGGTATTAAAAGGAATTGTTTCCATTTGTCAAAACTTTTGGGATATGTAGACCAACAAGGACACATTTGTGGGGTGCATGATATTTTCTAGGTGCCAAGAATGGAAAATGTAATCTAAAGGTTTGGGTTGGAAAATGTTGAATGAAGATGCCATGAAGAAAACCACAATATCCTGAAAAAATAAATCTAAAGTGATCTAATCCAAGCATGAATGTAGTCTTCTAGCTATGTGTTAATTTGTTGTGTTACTTGGGTTTTCCATTGATTTGTGTAACAAAGATTGATGCTAAACAAACGCTAGTTTGAAATGTTGTTATGAAAATGTGAGATTATGAAATCTACATATACTGTCAAGCCCCTTTTATGATTACAAACCATTGACAAACAAATGGGAGATATGATGGAACGTCAATTAAAAAGAATCAAAAGAAAGTTTGGGATTTTAATTTGGTTCATAATTCTACATAAAGAGAAAGGAAATCATCCAAATCCAAATGAAAGCTTGTAAGGGTTGAAATGGTGTCAAATGAGGTCAGGGTGAGGGATAAAGGGGTGAGAGCATGTGCTAACGATGCTAATCACCTCATGTGCCCAAGGATAAGGTTACAATGAAGGTGTTTGTAAGTGGGGAGGGTCATGTTGGAATTAAGGCATGAGAGAAAGAAAATATAACAATTAGAAAATTGTACACTCACAAAACAAACTAATATAGATGAAAGAGTGATGCGCAGGCCACCCACTTGTCCGTTAAACTTCAGATATGTAATCTTTTGCTCCTTTGGGGATGAAGAGGTAGAGAGTGTAATATGTGTGTCTATCTATGTTTTCATCCTGTCTACACATGGATACTAAGTTACATTGCCTTCCATCTTTGAGTGTGAATCAAACTTTTTAATCTTTTTCATCCATCTATAGCCCATCACAAACAACTTTCCAATAACCCCAGACAATTGCTTTGAGAAGCAAAACAAGAAGCAAAGAACCAAAAAAAAAATCTCACATAAGTGTAGCTAGCGTGTGTGATAACGAGGTTAATGTACCTAGTGGGATTCGATATGGGGCAACCCTCATTAGAAAGACAAATAGGTACCCAAATTCCCCTTCCCCCCGCCACCTCCCACTTCCACCTTTGTTTTTTCCCCCCTACTCTCAAAGATGCCTACTTAGGCTAGCTGGCTGTTTCTCTGGATAGACTTTAGATAAGGTATCCAAAGAACATGCATAGGTACTCAATCAGGCCCTCCTCGCTCCAAAGCTGCTTTTAGGCAAATAAAAAATTAAAATTTTTAGAAAGAAAGTAAAACTATGTTGTCTATCTTCTCTCCACCTTGGATAATTTATTAAATAAATAAACAATGGATAGGAATATAAGCACTAGAGCAATGACATTGCATAGTGACAATACACACCCAATTGCCCATCTTTATCCCACAATTTAAAGTCCACTAGGGTAGACTTAGAAATCCTCAAACTATTCAACCAAAGAGCTGTTTGTTGGGGGGAGGCGTGGGGAGTGGGTGGGCCAGGGGGGAAGGGGGGGGGGGGGTGGGGGTCGGTGTGTTGTGTATGAATTATTATTAACACCCTTCTTCTTCTTTTTTCCTTTTTCTTTTTGGCACAAATCAAAAGGAATTTCATTGCAAAGAAGGGAGAATATGAACACCCTCTTTTTTGTCTCAGAAAAGAATGAAAATTGCCATATAAGTAAGGACATTATTAGTGCTAGATTCGCCAAGCGATGGAAAAGGAAAAAAAAAATCTAGGTTCTATAGTGTCCTCCCCACCCCGCACACCGCTTTCCCCATTCCATGCCTGAAAGAAAGGAGGAGAAAACGAAAGAATAAGGGGGAAAAAGAAAAGAAAAAATGCGGAAGTGGGCTCAGCGTGAAACAGGAGCCATCCCTCCTTTACAAACTGAATAGGTAGCAGCTGACTGTTAGTGATCCCCCATGTGGCTCTCCCTTATTGGGCGGTGCACCAGAATGTTCGGCAACTTTAGGGGAAAATTACCTACCAAAAAAAGGGGTGGTGTACTTAAGCAATCAGCGGGCAGCCCTATTTTATCCCTAAATATTCTACCTGCTGTTTTGTGCCAGCTGCTGCTGCTGCCAGTGAGCCCAGGGATCTTTGTTTTTTTCTTGCCCTGTAGAAATTGTACCCATTTTAGAATGATTGCCACCACCTTCATCTCATTATCCTTGGGTTGTACTATGGAACAGGCCCCCCAGGAACATATTCGAGCCTGGAACCGCAAGACACACACCACTCTTCGATTGGGCTGGTAATGGGTTTTACGGAACTGCAAGGGCACAACACCCTTCTATTGGGTGGTAATGGGTTTTACAAGGGCCGGCAAGGCACAACACCCTTCCCTTGGGTGATATATTGGGTTTTACAAGAGCCAGTTTGTAGAGAGTAACTCGTGTGCATTCCGAGGCCTGGCCATTGATTCATTCACATAATTACACATAATTACAGTGTTCCCCATTGTCAATTCTCATTACAAAGTGGAATTGGCAGAACCAAAAGTGAAACCAGAAGATGACAACCTCTCCCACCAGCGGAACAAAAACCTAAAGTATTAGGTACCTGATTAAGACACAAAAATGGGTTATGTTGTCTAGCAAATAGAAAATTCAAGCAGAAGAAAACCCCAGTTTCATTAGTTTGGTACTTGATGAGACCGACCTCCTCAGCCTCCCCAACCCCAATGTTGCCCCTCATTGGAATTGCTGTCTCTTTTAGTTGTGGGGGGGGGAGTGGGGGATAAATAATTACACCTCAACATGCTGTTTGGTAGAACATCTATGGGCTGGCTTCATAGATGCAAATTCTTTTTGACTTATTTTTCTCTCTTCTTTCCTACCATCATTTTTGTAGACAACTTAGTATAACTTATATATCTGGCTCCTAGTGTGTGTAGTAAGTACTAAGTACCTATCTATCACCATTGCTCTGCTGTAAAACAACTATTAACTAACCATAGGGGAGGGGGGGCGGGGAGCATCTTTTTTTTTCTGCACTTTGATTCAATAAAACCAAGCCAAACAAACATGAGAAAATATGTAAACACACACATGATCTCTTGGGTGGGACTTGACTATGGTTTAGTCATATCACAATTGCATCTTCTTGTTATGAACAATGAGTTTAAGTATTTGTTACCTATCAAGGACGGCTTCTAAATGATTGGATTACAAGTCCTTGGGTGAAACAGTTAGTACTAATACATTACCAAGAGTGGGAAAGACACAATGCATAGAAGGAAAGAAAGTATGATCAATGGGCGAGCAGTTTGAAATGTTCTCATTTGCACGTGCTTCCACAGCTTGAATGAGGCCACAGGAGTTTTGTTTTTGTAGAGATTAAGTACATAATGACTCTGCCCAAAAGAAAGAAAACCAGTAAATAACATTACAATCAAATTTTGTCATCCGGAACAAAAGCAAGTTCTGCAAAGTTGTAAAGCATGATTGAACTAATAGTATTTTAGTTACGTGAGAATAACTGCACGACAAACAAAATTATGTCATATGGAACAAAAAGCAAGTCAAGTCGGTCAAGTGCTTCAGTGCTTCAAGTTGTAAAGCCCCATGTACTTCACTTACTTTACTTACTAGTACTTAGTTAGGTGAGTTACTAACACAATGAGATGAAAGTTAGAATGCAAAAGGAAAATGTCTTTTTGGAAAAGGGGGGCGGGGTGGGGGGGGTGGTACTTAGCTTGTTTCCCTTTTTGATGGATAGATGAGTACCTAGTTGGTTGAGTTGTTAAGTTTTTAGCACTCCATTTTGGTGGCGTATTAGAATACTAGACAGAGAAAGGCATGAAATAAGAATAATAGCTAAGTGGTGGTGGTATTGATGGCAGCAGCTGCCATTACAAGGGCCAGGCTCAAATAGCGCTCTTCTGGCACAGCTAACACTGGCATGCTTCTCTGGCCTCGTGCTTCGCAGATACTGTGTTGCTGTTTTTGTCCATACCTGGAATCTCGCAAATTCGCGCGGATTTGCTTCTTTGCTTCCGCACAGATCATCGCCTTCTTCCCCCCAAGCACCAAACATTTGTGCTTCAAGCATCTCTCTCTCTCTCTCTCTCTCTGGCTCGCTGGCTGTCTTTCTCTCTCCTCTCTTTTCTTTCTTCTTCATCATCACCATCTTCGTCTTTCTCCTTCTTCTTCCTCTCTGCTTCAGGTTGTACCTAACTGTAGTACCAGTTGCCGTGGCTACTACTGGCTGCTGCTACTGACTGACTGCTGTTGCAGCAATCAATATCGTTTTTCTTTCTTTTATTCTCTCGCTGTGTTTTGTTTTTTTGTTTTTTGTTTTTTATGTTTTGGGGTTCCGAACCGATTTTGAGATTTTCTTTTTTTTTCCCCTGTATGTGTAGGTAGTGTGTGTGTGTTTTGGATCTCTCTCTATTTTTAGTCACTGTCGTTGTGAGCAAGGAAGCTCTGGGGTGTTGTAGACTGATTCAAGGAAGGAAGAGCTTCGTTTCGTCTCTCGAGCTAGCTAGTTGTCAGGCGTTGTTTTTTCCTAGACGTCTTTCGATTTTGTTTTTGTTTTTTTTGGGGAGGGAGGGAGGGGGAATTTTATCGTGTGCAATCAATCAATCTTGTTGCTCTCGCCAATTGGTTTTTGTGGACTCCAAGGAACTTTGTGGCAACTGGAAAAGAGAGGTCGCTTTTGAATCTCGTTCGCTGTTTTTTCTTGTGCGCCGAATCTGCAGTGCCGAAGCTTTTGAGGTTCTAATCTAATTTCTTCCCTTCGGATCGCTGAATCTTTAAGGAGGCGTCGTTGCAGTAGTGAGATTTCCTTCATAAGTGTAACTGTGATCTGTAGTAGACTCGCACGGAATTGTTTGAGTAAATTGTGGAGGCCCCCTGTTATTGCCGCGAGATGGCAGAGCCAGCTATTGCATCCGAAGCTGATCCGAAGGTAGCTGACATCCCTGTTGCAGCAGAAGAATCGTCCACCGCCGTCGAAGCTGATACTGGAGGTAAGTGTGTAGCTTGTTTGGACTAGAACACATTGGTTCTCCCCCTTCCAAGCGAAGAGTTCTGGAATTGAAAGAAATATAAGCTGTAGTACCCCTCTGTCTGTCTGTAGAGAGTACACAAAATTTCAGCTTGGCATCCCCACTGGGAAGTACCTACATATGAAAAGCGAAGATGATGGCCTGGTATCTTCTTGTGCAGTGCATGCATGTCCTGTTGAAATATGTGCAGGATGGATTTCTTTCTGTTGGCTAAGTTGTGTGTACCTGACTGGCCAGCCAACCAGATGCAAAGTATATAACATGTTGATGATGATGCCTTCATGCCTTTTATTGCAGGGGAGGTCACAACTCCTCAGGCCGAGGACACTACTGTACCTGAGCCAGCTGCACCCACTGCATCTGAGGAAACTATAACACCTCAGGCAGCCACAGAGGAGGAGACCAAGGATCTTGCTGTGGAGAGTAAGGAAGAAACATCGGCAGCAGGTCAGTAAGTAGCAAAGATTAAAGGGACCAAAATAAGAAAACTCGTACATGATTCACTGTGTCTTCCTTCCCCTACACAGTTGTTTTGTTCTATTGTTGACACTGAGCTAGTTACTTATGGATTTGTGATGAGTTCTGAATGTCAGCAGCATTAGAAACTTTGGTTTTGCAGCTCTCTATCAGCATGAACCTTGATAAACAAGACATCTGCTGTTTACTGTGTTGCCCTGAATTTCTTGTTTCAGGTTTTTGTTAAACATGATGATCTTTGGTGGAATCTGGCATCTTGTTCACTCCCAAGTTTTGATTTTTTGCACGTAGTTTCTTAGTGCGTCTTAACAGCATTAGAATTAAAAGGTAAGGAGGAGAGCTAAGTGCTGGTTGGTTGCACAGGTTTTCTTTCCTTGCATTTAGAAACTATACCAGGCCAGGGCTGCTGTGTGTTTTCTCTCAAGAGATTCATTTTGCTGTTATGATCTGACGTTGTCGCTGACATGTTTTTTAGCTTTTACAGTGAATTTTTGAACTGATTTGACTAAGTGACTGCTGAATTGATCAACAGCAAGTGCTACTGAGGCTGCTCCAGAGCCTGAGGCCAAGATTGCAGAGACCTCCGGTCCCAATCTTTTCCAGAAGCTGAAAGGGAAGTTCTTGCATGGGGAGAAAGCAAAGGAAAAGGAAGCTCCTGTTAAGGAAGAACCTGAGACAATTGCTGTGGAGCCAACATCTGTCTCAGGGACAAAGCCAGAGCTGAAGGAAAACAAACCTAGTTTCCTCTCCAAGGTCCGGAAGCTGTCAATCTGGAAGAGTCCCGAAACAAAATCTACTGAGCCTGCAGCAGCAGCAGTGGAAAAAGAAGCTCCAAAAGCACCAGAAAGTGTGGAATCTTCCACTCCCCCAACTGAGGTATGCAGGAAGTGGTCAGTTTCTCAAGTACAGCTGGGTTTCAATTTTCCATGATTACAAATTGTACATTTACAGCCTGTTGTGTATATTTCAAAAGGGATTCTAGGTCTACATACTTCCTTGCTTGAGTCCTGCTTTTGTCTGGAAGGTTCTACAACAAGTTGCTCTAATATGCTCTCTGTTGCATTCCTTCCAAAAGTTGGGACCTCCTTAGCTTAGAATAGCACACCTCAGGAAGACCTTCTTGATCCTTTGTTCAAGTTAGTCTATTTCCACACGGTAACAGCTTCTCTGAATATATCCATACATGTGCTGATGCATTTTGCTCAACCCCATGTTGCAGAAACTGAGCACAGAACCTGTTGTCACAGAACCAGTTAGCACTGAAGAACCTACTGCTGAAGCGCCCATCAAAGAACCAGTCAGTTCTGAAGCTGCTACAGTGGAGGTGACACCTCCAGAGGAGAAAGCCACAGAACCTGTCAAGGAAGCTGCAACTGAGCCAGCTCCCACAAAGCCAGCACATAAATCACCCACATTATTCCAGAAATTTGTCAGGAGAATCATCAATAAGAAGTCTAGTGTATCAGCACCTGCTGCTGAACCTGCCACAGAAGCTACCTCTGAACCTGCCAAAGAGCCTACCTC
Organism: Sphagnum tenellum; assembly: GCA_963921925.1. Lineage (NCBI taxonomy): Eukaryota > Viridiplantae > Streptophyta > Sphagnopsida > Sphagnales > Sphagnaceae > Sphagnum > Sphagnum tenellum. Next base: position 8,373,819 of record OY998146.1, read on the forward strand.
CACACCTGCTGAAGAGCCAGCTGCTGCACCTGCTGAAGAGACCGCTGCTGCACCTGCTGAAGAGACCGCTGCTGCACCTGCTGAAGAGACTGCTGCTGCACCTGCTGAAGAGACTGTTGCTGCACCTCCTGTTGAAGAAACCTCCGCACCTACCAAAGAACCTGCCTCAGCACCTGTCTTAGAACCTGCTGTAGAACCTCTCACTGCCAGCACCTGAAAGAGGTTTGTTGTATCCAGCATTACTAATGTAGATTGTGTATCATAGATATTTCACCTACATGTCCAGCACCCCTACCTAGAGTGTCATTTCATTCCGGTGATGTTCTCATGTCGGTCATAAATTGAGGGAATCCCCTCCATTTTTTACCAAGCTAGCCTGTTTTTGCCCAGATTTAACACCAAGACTGAAAAGCTGCTTGTTAGGTTTTAAAGTTTCAATAAGCAGAACATGTAAGTGCTGTTCCATGACTGTCAATGCAATTTTTGTAGCAATAATTATTTTCTTCTTGTCAAATGGCTCTGTGATTGATCAGCTCTCAATGGTTTGATCTGTGTATGTGTATGCGTGTTTCTCTCTCTGTGAGTTCTTTAGTCCAAACAAGAGTAAGATGCTTGCTTCTTCATTTTCCATCTTGTGGCCTAACCTGTTAAAGTGGTTGTCCTCAGATACAATGTTCTGGTGAGAGTACCTATGGAAATGCGAGGAGAACCTGATCCTCAGACTGAATCTGTCATTTCACAAACGAACCGGTTTTCAGCAGATTTGGATGACTGCTCCCTGCTCTCAGGCCTTGCAGCAGTTGTTGGTTGTTAAAGGCAAGGTACAGGAGCCAGGTGAAGTCAATAATAAAGTAGGAATGTGCACAACTATGGTCTATTTGCAATCAATTGAGACCATTTGATCACAGTTTTGCTCACAACAAATTAGATGGTTGTTTTCTCACATCATATCTGTGAGCCTTATAAACATCGCACTGCTTCAGGAGGGCAGAGTCAAAGCATGGTGCATTCATCCCTCAATTATTTCTAACTCCTCTTTGGAGTTCCCTTTGTTTTTGTCAGAGCTAGAGGGCAGCCAAGTTTTTGGGGCTATTGAAAATTGTGATCTCAAAGTATCTACACTGTTATGCTCTTGGGGGACTGGCAATTGTGCTTCTTTAGTGATGAGTCCCACCTATTCTTAGTCTGGACACCATCTGTAATGGAAAATTGCTATGTATTTGTAGTCAATTTCTCAGACTCCACATTCTTCTCATTTCAGTGTGGCCTGGATGAATCCTTTCAGCTTTTTGACACACATTTATTTCTGGGTCAATTCATTTGACACGAACTTATAGATGATCAACAAACATGATGATACTGAAGTTATTCACCACATTACTTTTTGCTTTGGAGTTATGTGTAGCCATTCTTGGATGCTTACTAAATGCATTTGGCTACTAAACCTTGTCAAGAATGAATCTTTTCAGACCTGGATATTTGCAAAGAATACTAACTAGAATTTTCACAAAATTCGTAAATTTAATGATCTAAATCTGGGAAGAAACTTGAGTAATGGGAATCCACATTGCTTCACAAGCACAATATTCTCAAATTTAGTATTGTTTGGTTTTTCTGCAGTAAAGCATCGGCCTGCTCAATGAATCAGGGGCTCCTTGAGCAGACTAAAAGATGTTGCATCAGCAACAGGCAGATCTGAAACTTGTACTGAAATCCCTCACATGATTCATTTGGCCAGATGTGAACAAACCATCACTTGGTATCCCAGTTACACCAGTATGAAGAATCAAGGAGGACCAGCCAAAACTTCTTGCACATGCAATTCTGCCCTTTTGAATTTCCAAGGGGAAACATTATTATCTATCCTGCGCCTATAACAAATGTCATAACGATTTACAGTTCTTGTACAATTGTGTCTCCAATGAGATCTGGTAAGAATCCAATCCATCACACCATCATCCAACAAGCAATTTGGGGGTTGAACTCTCTAGAAATCCAAAAGAATAGTGTCCAAAAGAAATGTACTGCAAAATTTGGAAACAATTTGACCAAAAATTGATCAACATGATGGAGTATGATCTCCATTTAAACTCTAAGAGTCCACAAGGACCGAGCATAGCAGGAATAGATCAACAAAAATGCCCTTCATTTGCCAGAGCATTGACAAGATCTCTGTAGTTGTGTCCAAATCACTTTGCCACAGCCCCAACATTTGCCTTGTTGTTAACATACTTCTTGGCAATTTTGAACCACTCTGTATGATAAGAGCCTGGCATGTCAATTCGCTCATATGTGTGAGCTCCAAAATAATCACGCTGGGCTTGCACAAGATTGGCAGGAAGTCGTGCCCGTCTGTATGTGTCAAAGTAAGCAAGACTTGCACTCATACCTGGAGTACTCACTCCAACCTCAATTGCCAAGCTCACAATGCGTCTCCATGCACCTTGCCTCTCCACCATCTCTTTTGCAAACTCAGGATCAATGAGGAGGCTGGCCAGGTTGGGATTGCGGTCATATGCCTGCTTGATCCTGTCCAGAAACTTGGCCCGGATTATGCATCCTCCTTTCCAGATTCGTGCAAGCTCTCCCAAATTCAGGTTCCATCCCTTCTCCAGACTTTTGGCTCGTATGAGATTCATACCTTGTGCATAGCTGCAAATCTTGGCCGCATACAGAGCCTTTCGGACATCATCAATCAGAGCTTTCTTGTCTAGGTTCTTGACTGCCAAGATGTCTCCTACCCCAGCCTCCTTGAAAATTCTGGCAGCCTCCAAGCGCTCTTCCTTCAACCCAGAAAGAAAGCGGGAGTCCAGGGAAGCTGCAATGGTGGGCGCTGCGATGGAGAGTTCGGCAGCTTGCTGCACAGTCCACTTGCCTGTACCTTTCATCCCTGTCTTATCCAGTATCTTGTCAACTAGGAAGCCATCACCCTTGTCATCCTTCACAGAGAAAATATCAGCCGTGATCTCCACCAAGAAACTCTCAAGCTCCCCCTCATTCCACTCTGTGAATGCCTCATGCAATTCCTCGTTTGTGAGACCACCAACAGATTTCAAAACATCGTACGCCTCGGAGATGAGCTGCATGTCGCCATACTCAATACCATTGTGCACCATCTTGACAAAGTTCCCAGCCCCTCCTTCTCCAACGTATGTCACGCATGGACCGTCATCCACTTGAGCTGCAACTTTCTTCACCACGTCCTCTATGTAGTAATAAGCTTCAGGAGTACCTCCAGGCATCAACGAAGGTCCATTTCGAGCTCCCTCCTCTCCTCCAGATACTCCCATTCCCAGATACAGCAGTCCTCTCTCCTTCACAGCAGCAGCACGTCTCTCGGTATTCTCGTACCACTCATTACCTCCATCGATGATACAATCACCCGGCTCCAAATGCTTCGACAAAGTCTCGATGGTCTGGTCCACAGGAGCACCAGCCTTGACCAGGATAATCACAGAACGAGGTTTCTGTATCGACTGCACAAATTCCTGTGGGCTGTAGTATCCCTTCAGGGGCAGATCCCCTTCCTCCTTCGCTCTCTCCACGGTTTCATCCACTTTGCTTGACGTCCGGTTGTAAACAGAGATCGGGAAACCCTTTTCTGCAATGTTGAGCGCTAGATTCTGCCCCATGACTGCCAAACCTGCTAAACCAATTCTCGACATCCCGACAGCAGCATCCGCCATTATTGCTCCTCCTCCTCTTCCTTCCTTCCTTCCTTCCTTCCTCTTCACAGCACCCTCAACCCAAACCTAATTCAAAACCCCACACTCCAAACACAAACAGGCAGGCCTTATGAGCACTTCCTTCTCTCAACAATGCACTCCAAGCCCACCGAATCGCCAACAATGGTACCAGAAACAGGGTTAAAAAATTACATGCAAAACCGCATCGCCAAAATCGAAGGCTCTCAAATCCAGAAACAAGCAAGCTGGCTCTATGCAAGCAAGGTGCTCTTGTGATGAAGTGAAAGGGAATCCGACCCTCCAACAAGACACCACAAACGAGAAACAAACAAACAACACTTTGCGCCGAACCGCGCTCCCGCACTGTCACACTCTCGGCGTACGCATGGGTGGGACGAGGAATAGAAGCGGTGGATGAAGAATGGTAGGTAAATGAATGACTTTCTTTGAGAGAGACTGTAGTAACCTGTACCTACCACCCAACGTGACCCAACACCTACCAGTCCGTCTATCATCCATTAGAAATCCGTTACAAGTTATGACTCAGTTGTGGATGGATTCATCCACAACTGAGTTACCAAGGTTTCACCTTGGTAACCTATCTGGTAAACCCTCCAACTCCCCCACTCATACTACCTAGGTAACTACTAACTACCCGTGTAAAGTGGGTGAGTATCATAGGTAAATAGGTAAGAAATATAGGTGGTTGCTATGTAAGTAGGTAGGTAAGTAGGCAAGACACTTGGTGACTACTTAGATACATATGGATGGTTGGTATATATCTAATCACCATGGTTATTTATGGGACAGACCCCAATACTAAAAATACTGTTTCATGTTCATTCATTATCCATCCACATAGTTCATTCAAATTCAGAATTATGTCCAGCACATAATTCCCAAAGTGGCTTGTGAAAATTTAGAAACAAGGGGCTTGTTGTGTAACGTTTTTATCCTTCACACCTGATGTGTTGTTTTTGCTCCTTTTTGGCTGCTGCTTCTTGGGCTTTGCATTTCAAAGATGATTTGTAAAGCTTGAGAAGGCGCTCCTATACCATTTTAAATCACTCAAAATGGACAAGAATTGAGAAAGATCCGCCAAAGTGTTCGATGATAGGTTAGTGTTTGGTGATGGGCCAGTTTACCCTATTACACTTACTCCTTAAAATGGAAGGGATCTTGCACCTGCTTATAGGCCTTAATCCCTCCCACTCTTAAATAAACTAGTGTAGCATATGCTGTTGGCCCAAGTGTGAACACATTGAGGGCTCAACTAATTTTTCCTCCTAAATCCAACTTTTGCAATTTGTTTGAATTTTCCAACAACAAAATCCACTCAAAAATCACAGCTTAGCTCCGAAATTTTTGAAATAAACTCTATTAAATCTGATGGCTGAAGGCTTTCCAACAACACCAAGAATATCCCCATATTCCATTGAAAAAATGGTTCAATAATCAATAGCTTTCACATCGTAGCTCCAAACAAGCTCAAACCAAGTCAATGCACCCGTACTCCTTCAGAGTTTTCCGAAGATACCAAGAGCATGGCATGAAGCACCATGATTTGGGAGATTTCAATGTCACAAAACAAAACAAATTACTTCCTTCATATCCTTTTTATGCTCATATCTATGTCCACAATGTGAAGTACGCTAACAATTAGACATCATTTTTTAAAGATAGACTTAATTTAGTTATTATTGACCTAAAGCGTTTTTTCTATTCATTCACACCTAAGAAAACCATGGAATGATGACAAAACATTTTTAAAAACTTAATATCAACTTGAAGCACCTTGATAACCTTCATCATTTATGATGGTGGGTAGAGCCCACATGCAAGTGACATTCCCAAAATGTGGTACTATCACAAAGAGGGCTATTTAATGTTGTCTCTACTACTAAAGAAAACAATGAAAAAATGTGGTTCTAAGAAATTTTGAATTAACACAAAATGGCAAAACAAAGTTCTAATCAATTAACCTTTAGTCTACCCTAATCAAATTAAGTTATTAATCAAATTGAGCTATTGATCATAAGGAATCAGTCTTTCTGGCTCCACTTTCTTGAGCCCAAATAGTCTAGCATGGCAATTCCACCAATAATTCCTAGTCTTTTAGAATGAAACCCACCCAAATACCACAGATGATTTCAAGGAAGTTGGACAAAAAGGAAACAAGTACCCAGATATCTCTTTGACAAAAAGACTTGACAAATCGCAAAGTTGTTTAATTTCCTGGTATTCCTCTTTAAAGCTCCCACAATTATGGGTACTCCTTCCATGAACATTAAAATTTATTACATCCCAAAACAAATGACAATTAACACACCCCCAAAATCTTTGAGATGCCCAAATGTGGGTCCCAAGGTGAAATAACATAATAAGAAAGGAATCAAGGCACACTCCTTAACTTGCAACACTTTTGGGCTAGGAAGGTGTCTTGGAGCTTTGGGATGGGACTAGGATGAACTTACAAGCAAAAGTTCAAAATGAAATCAACCTACACAACCAAAAAAAAAGGGCAATTAGTGCAAATTGAACACAAATGGTGTGACAAACTCAATATCGACAACTTCAAATACAAGCTTTACACAACCTGCAACCTTTGGAAGAAAAGCATCACTCCCCTCCCTATAGTATACTTTGTGACTTTCCATGGGGGCTACATCCAAATGGCACTTTTTCCTGATACTCCCAAATGCAGTCCCAAAATTAGGACTTTTATTATTTCGAAACTTTGGACATTCATATTTTCTTCAACTATTTGGAGCATGCAAGGGAAATATTTTATAACCCTTGAAAAGATTTTTCCAACAGTGTATTGTATGCTTAAATCAGAGATCATTTCACCCATGCTATAAAGGGATTTGTGGTCAAAAATCAAATTCCCAATTTGACTCCCAACTTTTCTTGTGATCATAATTCATGCATATCATGTCTAAATGAACAAGGCGAGCCAGTTTAGGCATGAACATTGCAAAACCTTTCCAATAGTATTATGAAAGCCTAATTTGATGTTTTTTCCCTTTTCAACCAAGGTTTTAAACATTCAAGATTCTTGGATGAATGCAACTCCCAAAATGGGAGTGCACTTGGGAGTCATTGGGCTCCATTTCTTACACCTTCCCCCATTTGTGAATGTGTGTTTCACACCTTAACATTTTTTTTTGGCCTCATGGGCCCTTGCATTGCACACTTAATTGCAAACCTGATGTTAGGGTTACGACAACAATATTCCCAACCATAGACCCAATTTCCATGTAAACTACTCTCGAAATCCCTCATACCTTCATCACTTTCCTCATTTGGTCCCTACATTGTTATGTCGAGTCTATCTAAAATTTGACAAAATGTCATGGCACAACAAAAAGAAAACACAATCCACCCTTAACATCGAATTCGTGACCATCAATAGTTTCAAACAATGGTAAAAGCATTCACCCCTTACCACAATTGTTGACAAATTACATTCCAAAAATCAAAACATTTAAACACACACATATCTTGGTCACATCCTTCCTTTTTTTTTAAACTCAAATTTTTTAACTAGCAAAAAACTTAGTTTTTCCAAAATGGAAGCTCTACTTCATACTTGCCATCCACCATCTTCCATTACGCATCTCATCCAAGGATAACACAACATTCCAAGTAGATCAATTCCAAGTAGATCAATGGCAACAGTAGCCCATTCTATGAAGAATGCAAAAAAACATTCATCACCTACAAACGACAAATAACACAAGAAAGTAAAAAACATAACAAAATGATAAAAGTGCCCTCAAAGCTTCATGATGACCAATTGCTCATTGCTTTGGCACTTTTTGCCAATCCAAATCCACATAACCCTTCATCCATTAAGTCATTGTATCATTTAGATATTCATTTGGCCTAAGTTCACACTGAAAAATGCAAACACATTTTTTTGTCACATGTGTCACCATTTCTTTTTTTTTAAATCCATGACCTCATAGATTCCACATCAACCCACATAATGGTAGATTTGTATATTTGTTTTTACCCACTCCCAATGTTTCTTGTCCATGTCTTTTATTATACAAGTCTTGTTCCCAACAAAGACATAGGGTCCTTCCAACTACCCACTAGATTATTTTTTATGCCAAGTTTACACATCTTGACCTTAATGCCTTCCCCTTCAAACATCTGCAACCTTTTTCGAGAAGCATAAACTTTGCACTATCTCTTCTGAACCTAATCAACATTTTCAAGCAAATACTTGTGAATGCATGAAACAAGTTACATCTTCCATATCATTTGCTTGACCATTACCTATGGTCCCACCTATTCATCAATTACATCACATAATCCATTTAAATCGTTATCAATAATAAGCCGTGGACTATGCCCTATCAACACCATGTAAGGTGAGTATCTTGTATTGGCTTACACACAACAATGGTATCCAAATAGTATTCTTGAAAGTTGAATATCCCGTCCTTGTACATGCATTGAAGACAAAACAATCAACCCATGTATAGTTTGTATCAATCACTCACCATCCCATTGCATTTTGGTTAGGCTAGTGCAATGAATTGATGCATATTGTCGCAATCTTAACACAAGGCATCAAACTCCTTCATCCACTCACTACCATTATTGATGAGGATGTACTTGGGCACTCTACATCAACATATGACTTCCTCTTCAAGAAATATGGTTGCAATAGCCACATCATGTTCCTTTACAAGATGTGTTTCACACCACTTTGAATAGTGGTCAATAGCAACAACAATGTATTTGTTGCCATTAGATGTCTTAGGTAAAGGTCTTACAATGTCCAATGCAACACAATACAATAGATCACACATTGGTATACTTTTCATACCTTCCACACTAGACCTTAAATTACCAATTTGTCTAGCTAGTTGGCACTTGTCATAGGCTTTAATAAAGTATTTGATGGACTTTATCCTATCATGCTAAAAGAATTGTCATTTGATTTCAAAGAGTGTTCTTGTTTCTCCAAAATGGCCTATCTCATCATGCATTTTGTTGATTATTTGTGTGTTTTTTTTTTAATTTAAACATTACTAAATCTTGGAAATACAATGTATATTCCTACCAATGGTAGCGCATAACTCTCCTCTTTGCTCTCTCAATGTTATCAACATCATGACGATTTTGTCCCAGCAAGCCACCAATGAGCAACTTCATACTCAATTCATTTTCCTAGATGTCTAAATGGTTTTTTTTGTCCATCTTCATCAATACCTTGTTCAATTATTTTTAAAAAATTGGCCTTATCAATGAAGACTTGTGCCTCATAGGCCAGCTGCCAATGACTTTATTGGTTTTCCTCTACTATGAGTCATTATACAACATCAACTCAAGGTTGTGCCTTAATCCTGTAAACAGTGAGTTCCCCTTCCTTTGTGTGGTGTTCAGTATCGTGCTTTGTTTCATCATTGATCAACACAGTAAACAAATTAATGACAATCTCACTTCCTTTGGTAGGATGAAATTTGGTACCTTCTAGAATAATTGTCTTTAAATCTTGGATATCATTGCCAAAATCTTCATCTACTTCAGATTTGCCAACTAGGTTTATGTTTAGGGCATCTACATTGGCATGTTTAGCTCTTAGACAATGAACAATTTTAAAATGGAAGTCCTAGAACATAGAGATCCATTTACCCATGTGCCCGTACATGTTATAAACATTTGCCAACCACTCCAAAGGCTTGTGGTTAAATCTCCCAAAAAAAGAAAGTATGGTATAGATATGCATTATGCCCCATATAAAGGCATAACATTCTCCTTCCATAGGGTGGAAGATTAGATAGGAGACAATCCTTTACTAGCATATGCGATAACCTATTCATGTTTCTCAAATTTTTGTGATAAGATAGCTCCCACCCCTCTTATGGACCAATCTATGTCTAGAATGAATGGTTGTGAAAAATCTGGTCTTGTCAAAACTAAAGATGCTTCCAAACATTTCTTCATAGTCACAAATGTCCCTTGGCAAATAGGTGTCCAACAAAACTTACTATCTTTTTGGTCAAACCAAACAATGGTTTTGCAATTCTTGAGTATCCGTAGATGAATTTACGATAGTAATTAATGAGTCCAAGAAAAGCCTTCACATTGGTCACTATTTTAAGGACTAGAAAGCTCTCCACAACATCTATTTTCTTGGCATCCAAATAAGAACCTTCAATGTTGACTACATGCCCTAGAAAAGTAATGTTTTGGGTTTCAAAACAACATTTGCTAAGGTTTAACTTTAAACTAACCTTTTTGAATTGTTGCAATACCATTAGATGTGTTGCAAATTTTCCTTCCAATGCAAACTATGGATGTTCACATCATCAAAAAACACCTTCAAAAAGTTGTTGTACTAATCTGTAAACATTTCAGCCATAATTTGTGAAAAAATGGCAATGGCATTTTTCAAACCAAATGGCATGACATTCCATTCATATAACCTTGACTTGGTAATAACCACTATCTTTTTTATGTGTTCTAATGCCATTGGGATCTGCCAAAACCTATATTGAGGATCTAGAGTAGGGTACAAAGTTAATTCACCCAATTGGTCCAACACATCATTAATCAATGGCATGGGGAATGAATCGTACCATGTTTGCACATTTAGTGGCTTGTAGTCACCACAAAATTGCCTAATGCCCTCCTTTTTCATCAACAATGTTACTTTGCATTTATTTTGATGAATTTTTACACATTTTGCCAAGATCAACCAAGGTTTGTATTTGCTTGTTTACTTCAACCTCCTCCCAACAAGATAGTATTCTGGAACTCAATTGACACAGTGGTAATCTATGGGTGTCAATGGTATGTTCACCAATGTTGCACTTGCCCAACTCACCTTTATGCCATGCAAAAATGTCGTGAAATTCCTCCAACAAGAGCCACAATGCCTTAGTTTGTTCCATATCAAGATTAACATTGAGCTTGATCTTTGCCTTGATCTTTGTTCACCTCTTCTTTCCTTCTTCAAGTTGTCTTTCTTCTTCAATCTGAACATGAAAAAGGAAGGATGCAAGTTTAGTAGGTTTGTTTGCAAATTACTTAACTATTTGGTCTTTTTCTTTTTGAACATACTAAATCCAGTATACATAATCATCATCCTTGGTGAATTGTCCTTTTAATAGCTTCAATTATTATTCATGTAACACCATATTTAACATTTGCATTGGAGCCTCATTGTCCACAACTGGGTTCACCCCATGATCATTCAATTTTTCTACCAAAATATTTTTTATTAGCAGAATCCACAATAGATTATCACCTGCCTCTTCATCTTATTCATTCATTTATTCATTGGACATAAAATCATCATTGCAACCATTAGAACCAAGGTATGTTGAATGGTGTTGTACCACCTTTGCTTATTCTCTAAATAATTGCTCCAATTGAATGCGGTTGAAATTCCTACCCAATTTGTCAACACATGCATCCTTTGTTTATGTAACCATTTATAACATGTTGACAGTTCATTCAGAGATAGAACTTCAATTGCCATTATTGGTCCATTTTGAACTTGTATACCCCCTTTTCAACATCAATCATAGCTCCGATTTTCATCAAAAAATCCAACCCAAAAAGGAGGCCATAATTATTAATTTCAACAATTAAGAAAATCATTTGGCAAACCACCTTGCCCATTGTCATAGGTATATCAATGATTCTTCCAAAGGCTTGTGTAAACATGTTAGAAGTAGTCTTGTAGGTTTCATGCCTTAAAACTAGATGCATGATCTAAGTTATCTTACCACACATGCGACCATAATACACATTGATGCCCCAATATCAACCAAATCTTCAAGCAAGGCCTACTTGATTTTAATTATCAGATGTAACATCTTATTGTGGTTATTTTTGTTGATGCAAACCTTCTTAATGGTTGGTGTTAGTATGATAACAATAACATATCATTAAGTTATTTCTACATCTTTTTTTCTTTTGGCTAGCTTGATCAAATCCTCCAAATATTCTTTTTTTTTGGAACTATTAAAATAGTATCCACATGTGTCAAAAAAAATTTACCCCTAACAAAATGTGACAATATTTTGGACTCGATGTTTCCACCAAGTCCTAAGTTTCTTACTTCCCCACCTTCATTCTCAGGTAACTCCTTTGTTACTCCTCCATAAGTGGAAGCTTGTACATGCATCCTTCTCTTGGGCATCCTAACACAAGAGAATGTATTGTGTTTGATTCCACATAGGTAGTTTAACTTTGCTAGTGTAGCTTCTTCATCATTGACAAAAACTTCCAAGAAATTAGCAAATGTAGATGGACCTTCACCATTCTTTCTCCAACACATGTTTTTAGTATGCCCCATGCTTGAACAAAAAAAACATTTCAAACAACAATTTTCTATCTTATGCCCCCCACCACATTTGGTGCATTTGGGCCTTAGATTAAGAAGTTTAGGAATGTAGAGGGGGTATGTTCTTTTGACCTACACACTTGACATTAAATAGTGCCAAAACTTCCCAAATTATGATTCATCTTTCCTTATGTTCCCTTTCCAAAATAATTGATTAATGTATCATCATTAGTACAATTCATGGTTTTTTCAACTGGGTTTTCTATAAAAAAAAAACCTAAAAGTGATAGGTGTCAAAAAAACCACCTTGTCAATCTAGACAAGTTGTTTTGGCCATGTCCAACATGATTAAGTAATCAAAATGAACCTTGTTATTTTGACTAACAAAGTGACTAACAAAATGATTAACTATTTGACTAGTAGATAGTGGAAAATTGGACTAAGTCAATTTTATACCTAATTTAAAATCATTTTTTTGATTTTGATTTTTTAAATTAATAAGTAGGTAGGTAGTAAATAGGTTTAGGCATGTTGAAAAAAGGTACTTAAATAAGTAGGTGTTACCCTAGCCTGGCCTAGGCCACCAAACCTAACCTTACTTTAGTTTAACCTGCCTACCTTAGCCTTCTAAGCATGCACATAGGTTGTAAGTATAAAAAATTGAACCCCAAACCTTCACAATGATAAACCAAATGTTTACGAATGGACTACACCATCAAAGGTGTTCAATTTTTATTAAGCTTTTTATTTCACATCATTAAACATAATGGTTAAATTTAGGTGACAACTAGTGGCTAAATTCAATGCTTTAAATTAATGGTTAAACCTAGTGGCTAAACTCATCAACTTAAATTAATGGTTAAATCTAATGACTAAATTCAATGATTTAAACTAATGGCTCAACCAAGTGGTTAAACTCAATGATTTAAACTAATGGATAAACCATGTGGCTAAACTCACTAACTTAAACTAATGGTTAAACTTTGTGGCTAAACTCACTAATTTAAACTAATGGTTAAACCTAGTGGTTAAACTCATTGACTTAAATTAATGGTTAAGTCTATTGGCTAAACTCATTGATTCAAACTAATGAAAAAACCTATGACTAAATTTAGTGACTTAAAGTAATGGCTAAACATAACCACTAAATTTAATGACTTAAAGTAATTATTAAACATAATGGTTAAACCTTGATTAAATTTCACGATTAAATATAATGGCTAAATGTCATGGTTAAACCTAATTGATAAACTTCATGGCTAAATTTCACGGTTAAACATAGTGGTTAAATCTAGTCAATAAACTTAATGGCTAAATGTATTTCATGGTTAAACCTAGTAGCAAAATCTAATGGCTAAACATAATGATTAAACCTTGGCTAAACATAATGGGTAAACTTAAGTTAAACTTAATCAATAAATGTAGTGGTTAAACTTAGTGGTTAAACTTAGGTTATACCTAATGGTTTATTTAAGCTATACCTATAGGTGAGATTTAATGGTTCAAGTTTCAACTTATGTTAAACCTAATGTCAAATTTAATGACCAAACATAATGGTTAAATTTAATGGCTAAATTTAAAATAAACTAAATGGCTAAAATTTGGGTAAACCTAATGGCTAAATCTAATGGCTAAACATAATGGTTACACCTTGTGGTTAAAATTAAGTAGGTAAGTGGGTGGATAGGGATGTAAATAATATGTAGGTAGGTGGGTAAGTAAGTACGTAAGTTGTATAAAGGTGAAAAATATAGGTAGGTATGTAGGTAGGTATAGGTAGATAGGTAAGTAAGTAATAGGTAGGTGGGTGGGTGGGTAATAGGTAAGTAGCTAACTAGATAAATAGGCGGGTGATTAGGTAAGAGGTAGATACATAGGGTAGTTGGACATGTACATTTTGACTAAATATCATTGGCCAATTCGATTACATGTTCAACTTGATTAAAAACCATTGGTCATTTTGACTAAATGTTCAGCTTGATTAAAGACCATTATCCATTTTGACTAAGGTTGTACAACTTGACTATGTGTATCTAATCAAATAAACTATTATAGTCAAGTTGATTAGTCAACAAATACATGTGTCATTCAAGCCTTTGGCCTTTAGTCAAAATGTACATGTCCATTAGTTAAAATGACAAGTTACCGTAGTGCTCACCCTAAACCCCGCACATAAATAATTGCTCATCGAGGGTGCGGGGATAGGAAAATAGTCTCCAGAGGGTGCGGGAAGGGCTTATGCGGGGAAATAAATAATAGGGTCCGAGCCACTGCGGGGAAGTTGGTGCGGGGTTTAAAAATCAAAGGCTTGGCGCGAAAATCAGTGAGTCCGCGGAGGGCCTTAGCACAGCAAAGTAAGATGGCACTCTTCAAGTTCAGATTCAAGAAGGGCATCAACGAGATCGAGGCAGAGGAGCAGCGGCAGAGACAAGTGGAGAAGGCCAGAGAGAAGGATCTTGCAGATAAGGAGGCTGCAGCCCAACCAGCAGCAGATGCACCACCTAAGAGGAAGCCTGGGAGGCCACCACTGGTTCACAAAGCAAAGCTAAAAGGCAAGCAGGCGACGAGACGCAAGCTCACGAGGTAGGCATGTCTTGGTGTGTAGCTGATCACTTGCTTGCAAGGATTAACTTCTTGCTTCCTATCTGCTGACAAGATCTAAGTTGGCTTCCAGAGCAGAGTAGCTTCTTGCTTCCTATCTGCTGATAAGATTAAAACAGGCTTCCAGAGAAGAGCCACACTAATAAGGGCTTGTGTTTGTAGGAAACTAGCCTCAAAGAGCAACAAGAAGAAGAACTGGTGGAAGCCCTTCCTCATTGAGAGGATCCTGGCAGTCGTCCATGCCAAGAACGGAGTGCGGCCTGCTGTGAAAGCGCTGAAGGAAGGGCCCTTCAGAATGCTGTTTGAGGGGCTGGACGAGAGCACTGTGAGGGGGTGGTTCAAGAAGAGGGAAAGCCCAACTGGTCCATTCATCCTCACCAAAGAGGCCCACGACAAGCTCAAAGTTGGCTTTTCTTCCCGTGGTGGCCGAAATCAGATGACCCTTTTCGTAGAGGTGAGCTGAAAGTCTGGCTTGCATTCGTTGACATATACACGCTTCCAGAGACACTTCCAATGGTTGTAATATGGTGAAATTAAATATTTTGGCTGCTGCAGGCACCAGACGTCGAGAAGGAGATTTACGAAGCTCTCTGTGCCTAGAGGACAACTGGGAATGCAATCAACAACGTCACCGCACAACACATCATGATCGGCATCCTGGAGGCCCGCCGCCCTGACCTGCTGAAGAAGAACGGCGGGCGCTATGGGCCAAGTAGGCCAACTGTCCGTAGGTTCCTCAGGAAGAAGATGGGATGGACATTCAGGTACAAGCACAATTTCTTGTGAGCTTGGGCTGCTTATTGTTTACTGCTCTGCCACTACATGTGTTCTTTATCCAAGCAGAACTTTGGGCGCCTACAACCATTTCTTTGAAAGCGCCTGCTGCTCTGCAAGCGACCTAAGTACAGTTGAATTCTGCGCAGGCGTGCGACAGGCGCAGCACAAAAACTGCCAAAGGACTATGAGCGTCTGGTGGACAAGATGAACCTGCGCATGGCATGGTGCTGCTACCTGTACAAGATTCCGCTTGAGCTCGTCTTCAGCATGGACGAAACATTTGTGTGGTACACACCCATGGGGATGGCAACCACATACAATATCAGGAACGCAAAACAGGTGTGCAGCTTTAATCTTTTGTGAAGCCTCACCGTGCTTGTCTGCCATGAAAATGAAATGGGTCAAATTGTGCAAGTTAATGCACTAATGAACTCTTGCGATGGAGACAAGCAACCTTTGAATGCACGTGCAAGTCACCGGCAAGGAGGACAAGCGTGGCCTCATAGCCTGCGTCACAACAATGCTCGCAGGGATTGTGCTGGCGCTGCAACTAATCTACGGCGGCCAGAGGGAGAAGAGCCTACCTAGGAAGGAGGTGCGCATCGAGGCTGAGGCAGCTGGCTTCGTCTTCAACTTGACCAAGAACCACTGGTGCACGCTCGAGTCCATGCAGGAGTGGATCGAGAAGGTGAATATCCTAAATAGCTTTGTTATACCTCCGCAGGCTGCAACATTGACTGGGGATGCAGTAATTCTGGACGATACCTGGTACAAACATTTTTTTCAAAATCATCGTCACTCATAGCATTTGGTTCTCTGCAGCTGATCTACACAGCCTATGTGCGCGTCTGCGAGGAGCGCACTGACTTGCTGCCTCCCCGCAAGCAGCCGCTGTTGCTGCAGCTGGATGTCTACAGCGTCCACTGCGGCGCCCCATTCAGGGACTGGCTGAAGCTGAACCACCCGTACATGCACATCGTGTTTGTGCCGGGAGGGACTACCTCGGTTGCTCAGGTAGCCATTCTTGACAGGGATAGCATTTTCCCTCTAATTCACTGCATTGGTCCTCTGATTTTGCACTAACGTTTAATGCTCTGTGAGATTGCTTTGCGTTGTTATGGTCAAGCCATTGAAATCAAATCCTTGCCTGAGTAGTATTACTTTTTCGTCTCCCCATGATGCAGTTTAAAAAAGAAACTCATTTGTGAGTTGACAAAGCATTCATTCTTGCGCAGGTGGCAGATACTGTCCTCAACAAGCCGTTCAAGAACGTTGTACACCAGCGGTTCTACGACTGGTCAGCAAGCCTCGTGGCAGAGTAGGTCAAGTCGGGCATCGCGCCCAAGGACTGCAAGCTGGACCTCTCCGTCAGCCGCCTGAGGGACGAGGGCATCCACTGGATCTACGATGGCTGGGAGCGCATCAAGGGAATGCAGCGCAACGTGCTGGATGGCTACGCCAAGGCGGGCACCTTGCAGATCTTTGAGGAGGGGACGCGACACCGGGTCGCAGCCGCGTGCGCGTAGCTGGGCTTGCAGACAAAACTACCGCGAGCGTCAGGAGCAGAGCTGGCACACGCAAACGAGGTGCCTGCCAAGGATGAGGAGGAGGTAGATGACGACAACGACAGCAATGCAGAGTCAGAGTTGAGCAGCGGGTCGTCAAATGCAGAGTGGGACTCGGACTTTGAGCTGCCTGCTGATAAATTGTCCATGCGCTTGAGGAGCATCCGCAAGAGAATAGCTGTAGTGAGCGCAAATCCTGCTAATGAGGCAGCAGCATCTGGCGCATCAGATGAGGATGGCGAATCAGCAGAGGATTTTGACAGTGTAGAGGCACGAGGAGTAGGGCAGCTTAGCTTGTGGAGCACTCGCTTAGCAATAGCTAGGGAGTGTTGCAAAGGGTTCCTTAGGACCTTTGGGAAAGATTTGGGAAAATAGAAGTGTGCAATGGAACCGTGTTCAGCCAGCCCAGCGATATAGAGGGGGACACTGACTGTGTGTACTGACTGTTTGTGGTATTGCCATTTTCCCCTGCGGGACCTTTAATTAATTGTTTCTTTCTGCTGCGGGATTGCAAAACTCTTAATCTGGCCTGCGGGGACTGCCTGCGGGAGGGAAAAAATAATTCCATTTTCTGGGGCTGCGGGGTTTAGGGTGAGCACTACAATAATCAGTTTGAACTTCTTAAAAAACCATGAATTGTAATAGTGCATTGAACACTTGAAAATGCTTATTGATATTGGTTTCTCCCAATGCCAACTCCTTTTTTTTTTTCTTATTATGGCTCATATGGACTTTTTCCTATCTCCCTTAAAGTTTTTACTTCAGTTGCAACAGTTAAGAGTTCATCCATATCCTAGTATGTTCTTACCATAAATAATTTATTCAATTTAAACCTCAATTTAACTAGAAATCACCTTCACCTTTCTACATCAAGAATGTAACCTTTGACAAATAGTCTCTCCAACCTGTCATAATATAGTTAAACCCTTTGTCTTGGTTCCTAACAAATCACATCCATCTTCAATCTCAATTCATCTTCATCATAAATCCCATACTTATGGTTAAGTAATGTTTGTAATGTGGAATAGGATCAAGTCAATAGTACCAATCTCGAGCCTTTCCATTCAAGTTGAGTTTCACAATTTCAAATAATTTGTCTTTGTCCAATTCTTGGACTTCTTTAGCCATTTGTAATTTTTCTATCCAATCAAATACATCTTGCATGTCTTTGACCCAAAAGAGCTCATCCATCCCTTTTGGACTAGTCTTCTTATTTTTTGAAAACTTGATTACTCACACAATTAATAGGTTCCATTATTCTAATTTTAGTTCATATTCCTTTTCTTCATACATAATAGATTGAAGCCTATTACTTCCTATCTTTATGTTGTAATTTAAGTCATTTTTATGAACATATTTCCAATTTAATATATCGTAAATATCAATACAAAAAAATTAATAGAACATATGAAACTCACCTTTAGTATAGGCAATCCTCAAAATGCAATCCCATTCCTTAATCCACCTATCTAACTTAAGCCTATAGAACTATGTACAACAATTTCTTATGCCAATATCTATGGGTACCCACACATCCCCCAATCTTGGTAATATGTAGATGCAAGTTAAGGTGGTTCAAAAACAACAAGAGTCCCAGTCTCAAAAGTCCATATTTTAACATTAGAATGGAAGAAATAGTTAAAAACCAATTTTGAATGGGCCTTATGTGGTGATTAATCAATTAATAAAGTCCATATGAAAAGCTACCCACCTAAACAATTCTTTGACATACATGTTAGGGGGAAAAAAATATCAATCCAACAAAAAATGACCAAAATAGGGACTTAGGAAAATAAGCTCCAATATTGGTCATTAAAAAATCCATAATTATTTGTTAGTTAAATTTATTGTTGTTTTTTTTTTTTTCATCATGTATCATATATTGAATCTTTATAAAAAATATTGAAATGAAATCATAATAAAAAATGCATTTGAATGTTAATGCAAAACCCATAACATAGTCCATATGCTCATTTAAAAAGTCCATTACTATACGATTGGTGCATGTTTACTGAATTTCAACCTTACAATAAATATCCATATTCAAATTGGCAATCTTAATCCATAAATAATTTTGTCAAATTTATAATGTGTTTGTGGCATTTGAATAGAGTACACTTCAATGCAAAAAGTCTTGAACTTAGGGACAAAAAGTGAACCACCTTCGTGTGCATTCACCCTACTACAATGATCTTTTATATAATAACATGTTGAATTTCAAGTCATTTTGAAAGGCCAAAAACTTGTCAAGAAGGACTTGGCCTTTGAAATTTATAAGATTGACCACTACCTTCCATCAAAATTTGATCAAATTTTTAACCACAAAGTTGCATTCATGAAAAATCCTACCTATATCACCCCACAACAACATCTCCTACTTATGCAATTGTTGGATCAAATCCAACAATGACAATGGCTACAAACCCATTAATCTTCAGTATTAGTTTTATAGTACTAGTCTCAATAAAGAAATTCACTTCATCAAATGTTGAAACTCCCTATTGTATCATTCTATTCATGACTCATAGTGGGCATGATCAAATTCTTTATAGTGAAGAGGATGTTTATGTGAATAAATCAACCTAACTTCCTTCCACTATAGGACTTATAAGGTTAGATGTTTGAAGAAAATATGCGTATTCATCATAACTTTCAAATTGTCATTTAAACTTTTGGTCCAATTTTTGACACAATTTCTAGATTACAAGTCGAGATAAACTTCCACAAGCTTCCACTCGTAAGATTTTGTCTCCTACTTGCAACATATGTTCAACTCCCGGTATGTAAAATCGAATGAAATGGTTTGGAGATAAAAATGAACTTGGTATCCAAATGTCGTCCACTCTTGGAACTTTTTTTCCTCCTCAAGGGTAGAAGCAAAAGCATTAGGAAAGGTAGGAAGTAAAAAAGAACATGTACTAAAATTGTGCAACAATTCTCCATCCTCCAACTCTGTCATGAACATTGTTCCATACATGGGCACAAGTTCCAAAGCCGTTGGGGTTGATCTTCATGACCAAATCTCTAATTTGTGCCTATCTAAGGTCAATACCAATAATGTGCACCACCCTAAACCCACATATTCAAAGTATTAGAACTCCTATAGTTAGAAATTGATTGAGCCTTGGTCTATCAAATCTATGAGCTATTTGTTGTTCAAAAATCTCTTGAATGGTTAATTCTTGCACAAATTCATTGTTTTTAGACCTTGATATCTTGTAGTTATGGCTCTACCTTGAAGTTGAATAAAAATAAATTAATTTTGCTAACTATAATGTTTTGATACCAAAAGAAAGGGCTACCTAATGCTATTTTTATTACTAAGAAAACAATGAAGAAATGTGAGTATGATAAATTCTAAATTAACACAAAATGGCAAAACAAAGTTGAAGTCAATAATCCTTTAGTCTACCATGATCAAATTGAGCCATGGACCATGAAGAATCAGGTTTTTATAATTCCACTTCCCTGAGCCCAACTAGTCTAGCATGGCAATTCCACCAACAACTCCCAATCTTTTAGAATGAAACCCACCCAAATATGACATATGATTTCAAGGAAGTTGGACAAAAAGGAAACAAGAACCCATATATATTTTTAATAAAAAAAACTTGATAAACCCCAAAGTTGTCTAGTCCCCCAATATTCCTCTTCAAAGCTCCCACATACGTTGTGGGTATTCCCTCCATGAACACTAGAGCTTACTGCATCCCAAAACAAATGACAATACTCCCAACCACAGACTTAATGGCCATGTTAATTGATTTCGAAACCCTTCAAACCTTCATCACTTTCTTCATTTGGTCCCTACATTTGTCCATCTAGTCTATCTAAACTCCAAAAAGAGGCATGGCGCAACAAAAAAAAAGAAAACAAAATCTTTTATTGGTAGTTTCAAATAGTGGTAAAGGCATTCATCCCTTGCCACAACTTGTGACAATTTGCATTGCAAAACTCAAAAACACTTAAGCATACATATATCCTAGTCACATACTTCTTTCCTTTTAAAATTCAAAAACTATAACTAGCAAAAAACTTAGTTTCTCCAAATTGAAGCTCCGCCTTATATTTGCCATCCACTATCTTCCATTGTGCATCTTGTCCAAAGACAACACGACACTCCAAGTTTATCAACGCCAAGTGCTACCCATTCCATGAAAAATGCAAAATAATGTTCATGACTTAAAAACAACAAACAACACAACAAAAATAGAAAACACACAACAAAAAGATAGATCTGCCTTCAAAGCTTCATGATGACCAATTGTCCATTGTTTTGGCATTTTAGGCCAATCCAAAGCCATGCAACTTTTCATCCATTAGGTCATTGTATCATTTAGATGCTCATTTGGCCTAAGTTCACACTGAGAAACATAGACACATTTTTTTGTCATATTACCATATTCAACCATTGCCTCATCTTAATGGGCTTTTTATTTTGGGAATGCTTTCACTCTAGGGATTTAGTTTACACTAAATGGTTTGTGGGAGGAAAAAAATATCATTACATAATATATCTACCCTAAGTGGTTTGTGAACCCTAAATGACATGTGATCAATTTTATGAAACCAAATATTGCTCAAACCATTCCCCTTTATGACGCACTCCCAAGTCCCGGGTTGAACCCACTTGAGGATTCAACTATGTGTAGTTGCGAAAAGTTGGGATTCGGAAGGCACTCCCGACTTCCAACACTATAGAGGGGTAGAGGGGCGTTCTAGAAGTCTCGGGATGAGACTAGGACGAGGGACTAGTAGATCAAGCTTGAATCTACATCCAAATCAAACCACCAAGTGGTTAGTTCACATTCGGGAACACCCTTGGGTGTTAGGACAAGCCACGGGAACTTTGGACCACAAGACTCACCATGGCCCGGACTCGGGGGAAGCCACCACCTTTCCTCATATATAGTTCTCTGCGACGCTCCGCGGAGGCTACATCTAAATGGCAATTTTTCCCGGGACTCCCAAGTTGGAGTCCCGGGACTTTGGCAGCTCATAACTCTCGACTGCCAAATCTGATTGCAACAAGGTATGAACCAAAGTTGTAGCCCTTGTTGAGATCTTTTCAACGCCGTGTTGCACACTCAATTCGGACATTGGAAAGTGGTTGATTTCTGACTTTTAGTGGTCAGGAGTCAAATTGCCAGTTTGACTCCCGGCCCTTCTTTTGCCCATAACTTGGGCTGCATATGTCCAAATGACCAATGTGAGGCCATTTTCAATATCTACGCTTCAAGACCTTTTCAATGACACCAAAAACACTTCAATGAAAGGTGTTTTGGGCCTTTTTGTCGAACTCTAAACATTCGGGAGTCCCGGAGGACTCCGAGTCTCCAACTTTGGAAGTGTTGGGCTTCACCCCCACACTTGGCCAAAGTGGGGTTGCGACACTTTATGTTTTGTTCATTTTTCTTGTTGCAAAGTTTGAAATATTTTGTGCAAAATGTCTTCCTATGTTTGCATGTACTTATTTTCAATTTGAATATTCACCTCATGTATGTGGTTTATTGATTCCACAAGTGCCATGTTTCTTCATTTTATTTCTTTAACAATTTTTGTAACTTGATTTGTTACCTTGCTATAAGGTGCTCTAAGCATGCAAGGCTTGTTTGGCCAAATCTTTGGGGTGTTGTACGATTGGGACAAAGAAAGGGTGAGGAAAAAGTAGTTGGAATTGTGGGATGTAGTTGGGATGCTTGGATTGTAAGTTGTTTGAGTTTATTTGGGGCTTTATGATTGTTCATTGAACTTCTCACATGGCTAGGTTGAGTTGTTCAACATTGATGATATTAATTCTTTGTTTAAATTACAATCTAGCAAGTAAACATTATCACTTTTATGGATGTGCTTTACAATGTGAGCATGTGTTTAGAAGTTAGTACTAGCTCAATCTTCTCCTTTCTATTTGGCCAACGGAGGATTGTAGAATTGGAAAGAGATGAAAGGTGTTCATATATGGCCTTGATTTTGGGGTCTAACATGTTACCCCCTAAGGTAATGTGGAGCTATCAATGAAGACTGGAGCCATGGAGTCAATTTAGTTGCCACTGGAAAATAATATGGACCTCCTTATGTTTGATCTTGAAAAACCCATGGAGCTGCCTAGGTTTTGATAGGACTAGGGTCATTGTGATATTATGACTCAATGTGACTAATGCATTAGTTGTTTATGATTAAGTTTACATGGTTTTGAACATTAAATTGACAACAAGTTATCATGTTTGCATGTAGGTATTTGTGGAGTTTTATGAAGGAAAAGTAGCATGTAGGAATGTACCATGGATTTCTCAATTGTTGCATTATGTCCCATTTCTTGTCAAATCCCTAAATGGATATTACAATTGTTCAAGATGTCATGGTCATCACTATGCACATGCATTCTTACCTTTTGATCTATGGTTGTTTATTTTTTATACACAACTTTATTTGCACAATCTTCTTCTACCATTGACCTATACTTCTCAAGCTACAAACATGCCTTTTTTTTTTCAACCTAACTAAATTGTTGAGCTCAAAGCCACCATTTCATGTCAAGGTTGAACATAGTGGCTAAAATTCATTAATGTTTCATCAATTAACTAGCTTTTGTCCCATTCTTTTTGGCTTGGGGTCAACCCCAACCATTTTCCTTTTTTTACCTTTTTTTACCTTTTGGTCCTCCCACCTTCTCACAAATTGTTTATTTTTTAAAAAATTTGGCAAGGTGACGCACCATTCCCCTTGACCCTTTAGTTTACATGATAATTAGTCTTAAGTTTTTTGAGGTCACTTGACCTCAATAGTTTTACAAATACAATTATAATGGTCAATCTAAATTTAGCTCGCCAATTTTTTTTATAAACATCACATATATCCCTTTGAATTTCATGTTTTTCATTTAGAATTGTTGAAAACATATCATGGCTCAAGATTAGATATTATTTCTTTTTGTTTTTTTGAGTGGTTTTTGCTAACATTCATCCCCAAGGCCAATGTTAAATTCCTTCCCATGTTAATTACAATGGTGGATGTAAATTTTTTTGTGGTGCAATATTTCATGCCATATTTTTTGTTGCTTATGCAAAGAAAGAAAGTTAGGAAAATGATGTGATATGGATTGAACCTTGACAAAGCATGCCAATCAATAAACATAATGTTGTTGCATTGAAATTCTTGATCTTTATGAATGTTATGTGAATTTTTATTTCATGCATAATAGAAATGCAAAACATATTTATGTTACTTTAGCATTAGGATGATGTCTAGCTCTAAGTTTTATAACAAAAATTTGTGCCAATTGCAAAGTTAATTCTCCATTATCTTATGTAGACCTTTTTCCATTATAATCATAGATCGACCAATGAACGTCATAGTTTCAATTGCCTCCCTCTACAACTCAAGCTTCAAAGTCTCAAAAATTTCAAAAATATCAACTAATTTCTTAAAATCAGTTGTTGTGTCATCATTCAATTTACATTTCTTCCTTGCCATCACTTTGCCAAAAAAAATTAGAAAATTTTAGATTTGTGTGAAAATATTCACTTGCATTGATACCTTGAATGTTAGTGTTGCATGTGTGGATGGAAATGCCAAATGTAAGAACTATGGACAAAATAAATTCTGGAGGTGCATTACTAATTTGAGTTAAACCATCATAAACATCTTGCAAGTCTTCTTCAATAATTGATGTTTGAGAAGAAAATCTAATGTTAGGATGCTTTTATCAAAACCACCAAATGTGCCATCCACCTTTGTCATGCCTTTTAAATTTTGGTTAATCATGTCAAACCAAACCCACAAAATAGTTTCAGTTATAATATATTTTGTTGCCTTCTCTTGGAAAGACTTAATTTCCATCTTGTACCGCTTGTCAACACATGGGGTTGCAATCCTAGCAACATTTATGGGGAAATGTACCACAAGTTTCTACTAATTTTTTTCTCAATCCTTGGTTCAAAAAAAATCCATTATCAAATGTCAAATATGTCTTTCTGTACAAATTCAATTAATAATGACAATGCATAATTTGATTATTGAACTGGCCTCACATCTTTCTTATTCCATTGAGAAAGCTTCGGATGAGATATGGCAAATGCATTGGCAAGCAATAAAGGTACTACAACTTAAAACTTGTGTTTAGGAAGAAGCACATGTAAGAAAAATCCTTATGTAGTGATTGCACTATTATGTACAAAAAAAAAGTGTCTTTAAACAAGGCCCAAACCAAGGCCTTATATGGGCTCCAAAGGAAGTGGGTTCATTTAATGTACATTGTTTTATTTAGGCCATGGACTACTTTGAAACTATTGAAATTTTAGATATTCAAAATGGAGTTACCAAATAGCCTTTTTTGGGGAGTTAATCTTTAAAACATTTTGGCAATTCCTATTTAAAACATGGGTGTCAATGCTAATGGTTATATCAGTGGGGCCTTGGTGTAAAGGTTGATACTCATCTTGATATTATAAAATTGAACAAATTGATATAACCTTGTTCCAATATTGTGATCCAATGATACCCTTGATACCCCAACATGCTTGGTACATAGTATTTGAATATATAGGTTGAGACTGGTACCATAGTTACATAGTATTTGAATATATAGGTTGAGACTAGTACCATAGTAACAGCTACATCCTAAACCAAAGTAACCTCACACATTCTAACTTTGGTCTTTGGTCACTATCCCATTGGCAACCTATGTAGCTTGTCATAGTCTACTACACAATGGCTACCTACTCTTTTACTTTACTTTCTTTTACAGGCGAAATCATAAGGAAAGAATAAAGAAAAAAAACGAAGGCCTTTCGCTATTCAAAACCCACTTGATAGGCGACCTATGTATCGACTTGATATTGACTACTATAAAATGAACTGCAATTTGTTATAATTCCTCAACTTGAAAGAATAATTGGAATTTGAATGGGTGCAGTATTTGCATGGTGGCCTTGCCTTCCAAACCTGTGTGATGCCCCTGCTCCTGTTGCTTCCAATTAGGTGAGCGGGAACTCCAACATGGTGTGTGAGGGTCAATGTGGTAATGTCCAGTTGGGAGTTCACAGCAATCAAGCTAATAGCTATGAGATTGCAGAGAAATCTCCAGAAAACACTTTCACAAAACACCTTGGAAGATACCATGACAACAAATGCGGTCATAACTTTTTTTATGGGAGTTGCTCACAAAGCGTCAGACTAGCTAACTCATTGGCTCTATGGTTGGGGCCTGTCTGGTGCATAGTGACTTCATCTCCAAAATTATGTTTGAACAAATCATTGTCTCCTTCGCTAGCCATGTTGGTTATTGGCCTGCATGACGAGGAAATCTGTCAGGTTCAAGCTGGGTGTCTCCTTGTATGAAAGAGTCCCCCTGTGCTCTAGAATCTATCTTCCAATTCACAAGGTCAACAAGGATGCCATGTAAAGCATCTAATGCAAGTGGTCCCAAAAATCGCTCCAAGTCCTCAGAATCGTCCATCCTACTGCCTGCTAGTCTCAATGACCAATTCACAGTGCATGATTTCCAATCTGGACAAGCTACCAAGGCTACATCTTCATAGTCCTCTAACTCAAAAGTGATACTAAGCAAATCACGCTCAACAGCTGCACCCATGCCAATTGCCTTGGAATGCAGCCATGCCACCAGCTGCCCTGCTACCTGCAATCCCAACTCCAGGATAATCAGTTTACCATGGGTGCTGTCAAGGATACACTACTTGTCAACCCCATTCAGACTGAAAGATGCATTGATAAATCCTAGACGCAGAATTGGAGTTTCCTTCTGTGACTGGATATAGTATCCAAATGTACCTTAATTTTTCAACCCACCTCATGGAATCATAAAATGGCATGGTCAACTGCCAAAATCTACATTGCAGAGAAGCCAAGTATTGGTTTCACAAACCTGATACAACAGATAGGGCGAGAGCTCAGAAATAGTACAACTTGCAGTGAAGGCCTGCTTAAGGCCATCCACTGCTGGCAGTACTGTTACACTGAGAGCATCCTCTTGCAGCAGAATTCGGGCCTGCCACCTACCAACTGTTGCAGTCTCAGGAATATCCAGCCAAAGGTCCCAGGCAGACACTCGAGAGTGCCATGTGGGGTGAGTTGACAACCGTAACAGGGGAATACCATGAACCTGCACCCCAGTAGGGAAATGATCCAAAACTGAGTACAACAGTCAAGCAGAGTTTGTCTAGTGTGATGCTTACACAAACTGCAAACAACTATCAACATGCTTGGTAGGGTTTTCAAATCAACTGGGAGAGTACAGCCGACAGGAGAGACTGAAGAGCATAGACTATAATGAACCTAGTTGTGCTCATGGAGCCCTCTTCTTCACACCATGATGCCATACATGATCTATTACCATACTTCCCACTAGACATTCTAAGTAGACTACACAAACCACTGCATCATGATTTCTCCAATTTCTAGGCAAGAGCTGACATTTAATGTTTTACAGACCTGCTTTTCGAGCTCAGCAAAAATCTTAGCACAAGACATCTTGTGCCGCATCATAGCAGACAAATGCTTCAACATTCCTGCTGCTTCACTAGGTCCCTCCTTAGGATTTCCTGGTGCCTTTGAAGATGCCCCATCAAATCTTCCAAATGTGAATTGATGAAAGGCTTGCTGTAAACAGATGCCAAGACTTGCCTCTGTTTGTGGTGATTGAAAATGGTCAAATTGTGGCATCATAGTGGGCCCTGAGTTCTGTGGATCAGCCACCTGAGTGTGAAGCTCATCAGGAGACTGTGAAGATAGGTGAAGATTCAGTGTGGTGGCATGACCAAGACTAAGTTGCAGGCTCGTGTCACTGAGGCCTGTAACATTGATGCTTGGTGTTAGAAGCAAAGCCTCCTGACTAACCCATTCAAACACCTGCAGCCAAAGGAACATAGCAACCTTCCATCAAACATTGGAACTTCCCCTTTTACAGATCATCTATAATGATGACCATCCAATTGTGCACGGTTATGCACAATCACATCTATCCTTCAGGCTAAACTCTACTAGGCAACAGTCATCCAGATGGAGGTCACTAGCCCACTACTAAATTATGAGCTTCCTATTCACCATGAATATCTTCATAATACTTGGAGCTTCTTCACACTTACAGTTAGTCAACCTGAAAAGAATTGAGAGATGACATGGTAATCTAGACATTTGAGATCTGGCAACATATCAGCAAACAGGAAACTTAGCCCCAAAGAATCTAAAGACAACCTGAGGAGGTTCTGATCACTGGAAAATGTTCAGAGCCTTTCAACATTGTGTATGGCAGTGACCAGCTACAATAACATCCTCCACCACCTTCATCAACTCCAATGGTGGGTAGAGGTTCATGTAATACATATACAAATGCATTGAGTTTCCATCACAAAACCAGCAGTATTGTGAAAACAAAGTCATGATGCTGGTTATCTGAACAAACCCAAAAGAGGAGGAGATGACCAAGGAATTTAAGAAGGAAGAGGACCACAAAAAGAGAAAGAAAAAGAAAGGACCAAACAAGGAAGGCAGAAGCAAAGAGAGAAACAACACAAAGAACATTAAAAGCTTGATCTTTTGAGGACAAAGTGTGTTTTGAAAATCTCCTCACTGTACATTAAGAGACCACTTTAAGCTCAAAATTTGAGCTATAAAGAACTCATTTGTTCTACAAAAACTTAAGAAACTACTCCTCCAAATTTGGCAGAATCCGAAATGTTATCCTGAGGCATACAAATCATGTCAATACCCATATATTCTGGCTGAATTTTTTTGCCCAAAATGTCAATGTTTAAGCCTTTTGGATTTTGAGATATTGCAAGAGAAGCCATTAGAAGGAAAATTAAGCCCACAGAATGACTTAGGGTTTCTGCCACCACCAATAGAATCCTTGCCTAGATAATGAAGTTGGAGAAATAAGAGATATGAGTAATGGATTGTGCAAAACCTGTGTTTTAATAATTACTTAGAAATAAAAACAAGACAAGACTTAAACTTGATGACACAACCCAAAACTTTGAACTAATATGTGCACAGGAAGAAGGTAGCTAAAAACAGTACACAATTAGTACCCACTGGAATACCAAGTGACTGCATAAAGCCTGACTGTCTCAACATAATCTACAACACACTAGACCACCTCTCCAATTTGTCTCAAGCCCTCACAAGTCGTGGCACCAGACATTTAAGTTAATCTGCATAGATTTTGATTAGTTGTTAGAGTACATACTTGCTCATCAAAGTTGGATGCCTGAATTCGGCGGAGCACAACCTGTGCACTCACTGCACCTTTGTCCACCCCTTCTCCAATGCCCCTGTCCACTCCCTTAGGTGCATCTTGCATAGCTGCTGCTTCTGGCTTCTCCTCATTTTCTGTGCTTACAGGCCTGCCCACTAAGTTCCCTTCTCTCCGCAGCTTAAAAGACTGAGCAGCAGAATGGAGGGAAACATGTAGACTTGCAAGAGGGTGTGAGGTAGCAGGACGGGCTACAAGCAGGCCCGCTGGATCCTGGTCTACCATCACACCACATGGTGCACCTTCAGTGATTCCCACCTCGATGGAGAACCCTGCACTTCCCCCTGGACCTGCTGCAATCCCTCGTTGCCTTTTCACCTTCCAGTTACGCTGCAGCCTTTAGCACCACCCCATCAACAATCATATCTATGAGATTGCAGAGAAAACTCCACATACACCACTTTCAAGGTAAAATGACAATAAGCGCAATCATAGCCTTATGAGAGTCACTCACAAAGTATCAGACAATCACCTCCAGGAATTTCATGAATAGCAGCAATGAACTGCCATGACTTCCCACTGACTTCATGAGCTCCCAGTTGTGGGTATAGGGAACTGTATAATAATCTGCCGAAAATTTTGGGCAAACCATTATACAAACTTCCAGAAGTAATGCAAAGACTCAATCATGACATTGGCTACTACTCAAGAGTCAAGGCTAACCAGAAAGAGTTCAATAGTATCTTCATTCAAGCTGCAACAAGCTTGTGAGGGTTATCTTCATTTCATTTTAGCCTGTTGCTGTATAAGCAAACTAATGTCTCACCGTCCAATCACTGAAACTCAGAATAGAAAAGCGGCAGAAATTTGCTTAACCCTCAGGCTCCCAGACAAAATCAGTTGAGTTCTGTTGGGCAACATGTTCTATAAAATCAATAAGGTAAAAGAACAGGTTGAATTCAGTTGAAATTGCTTAAAATGACCACAACCACCTACAATCTGAAGAGCTAGCATGTAGCATTAACATTGCCTGTGGGAATTGAAGGCTTAGGGCCCCCTAACCTCATCAGTGCCCCATAAAAGACTGCTTCCCTCTCAACCTGGCGCTCCAATGCTTGTGCAGATCGCTTCAAATACTTCCCAACATCCTAGAACAAAGTTGCCCATTGCCTCTCATCAACAAAGTGCAGTAGACCCCCTCAAGCATGCTCAATCTCTACACCCATGACACTATCGTATTAAAGCTAAGACAATGCAACACCCTGAAAGACAAAAGCTAGGGCAAACAGCATTCCTCCTGGACATCAAGGTTTTTAAAAATTTGCTGAGCTTTGGTAAGGTATTGAACATTGATCACAGAACATGCAGGGCAGCAAACACACCCGGAAGTGTTGGAGCTTGGAAGAGGCTCGTAGTGCTAGATCTGAGCAAGTCTCCTGTGGAAGCAGCTTTGGCCGCACCACATTTGCTACAGTCACTGCCTCATTTGCTTCCACCTGCTCATATTCGGCTTCTGATATCAGTGTCATTCCAAGACAAGAACAAGAAACTCACATAGCAGTGCAGAAGAGGAGAAAGTTCCATTCTTTCCAGACAACGGCCACCTTGTAAGGGTGAAGGGGAAGAGACCAGAGACGAACACATAGTTGTCTGAAGCAAACCTGGCTGATTAAGTCAAGGATAACGACTAGCTCCTGGTCCGCCTGCTGCAAATGCTCAACCAGTCCCTGCCACGGCCACGTGGGGGGAACTACCTCTTCTTCTTCCTTGCTGCTACCATTGCTCTCGCTCTTCACTTTCTTCGCCTCCTGCCCAAAATCAATTCGCCCAAGCAATGCCAGAGGCTTCTCTTCCTGGCTGAGTTCTCTGACCCACCCATAGATTTTGCCATCAATCACCCATCCCCTAATTTGGACGATGACACTTACAGCACTAGACCAGCAAACCTACAAATCTACGTCGAAAAACAAAATAAGGAACACATATCGTAGGTTCCAGAGAAAGAAGCTTACGGCGGGAGATGCTCAGTGCCGGATTCTTCAAGAGCCAATAAACGCTTCATGGGCAAGGGATCCAGCATGATGGCCTGCCGCCCCGCCGCCATCTCTCATACCCACGCACCCACCCACACTGAGGAAAGCTTGGCTTGTTGGATCAAAGCGAAGATTATTGGTTGCTCGCGATGTTGAATAAAAACCCTAAACCCTTCAAGGAATGCACCATACCCTAAACCTTTATAGGAATGCAGGATGCAGATGGAAGAGGGTGCAGAAAATCCACACGAGAAGTTCGAAACAGCTTCAAATTACGAGGATCCAAGGAATAGGAAACCGTGACGCCCCACCCCCCTCTCTGTTGTTCATTCAGATACTTCTGTAAAGCTCCGCAGGTAGTAAGTATCGAATCCACGCTGTTGAACAATATTCTATCGCTGCACATTTCTGAAGCTGCTTTTTTCTGTTGAGGTCTTGCTGTTTACGGAGCTCCTCGCGTAGCGTTTTTTAGTTGCTCGCGAAGCTGATGAGCAATGTCTTCGCACGCCGCTAACATCGTAATTCCAAGACGACGATGACGACGACGACGACGACGAAGGTGCAGTGAGCGTGAATCCCACACCGTCCCCTCGTTTCACTTGGGAGCGTCAGGAGAACAAGCCATGAGAGTGGGGATGTAAAAGGACATTCCCTAGCAACGAAAGCTGGATGAATATCATTTTCCGTTGTGGAAAGACCAGCTCGAGATTTTTTTGTGTAGTTGTGGGATTGACCAAAGCTGGATGGATGAACATAACGTTGTTGAGGGAGGAGACGAATTTCTGTTGGAATTCGCCTTCGCAACGATCCTGGCTTTCAGTGAGAGAGTCTCACCTTCTTCATTAGTGTAGACTGCAACACCTTTCTTAGAGAACTAGCCTCATTAGATTCCATTTTGCTTGGAATCATGCACAGCTATCGCTAGGGCAAGCTGGGTAGTGAAGGAATCACAATGGTATTCAAAGAAAACTTGTAGCTTATCTCTTGGTGCAACTAACCCAAGTTGAATCGTTCAAATCCATGAAGAAATGAGCAAAATATGGGCATGCAAAGTCGAGGAGTTCTTGGTTGAAAATGGAAAATCTCATATCACATGAAACCATGTGAATGGGCCTTTTTCCCTCTCATAACCAAAGAGCCAATAGTTGACAACTATCCCACACTTATCCCATCATCAAACACCATGAGCATGCAAAGTGAACAATTTTTCATTAAATAAACATTCACAATTTTGTGTGTGGTTATGATTTGAACTAAAATCAACGGACATGGGGGTAACCGTTTGCTAAACCCTAAAATTCCTAACATGCATATGCAATGTCAAAAATTGTGGGCATGGTAGTTGTGTTTTTTGAAAACCCTTGTTTTGTACATTTATGTGCCAAAACCTCCTTGCTCTCTGGATCTTCTTCTTATTATATCAAAGTTTTGTCAAAGTTTCCTTCTCTCCACCAAAGTAATTGTGAAGCAACTTGACATTGGTGGAAATGCAAGCTTTATCTTCTTCTCCTAGTTGGTGCTCCTTTTCATGAATTTTTTTTTCTTGGTTTGATCATTATTGCTAATCTAATCATCTTCCTCTTCTTAACGTTGGTGCTCTTGCTCATGATGTTTTTCTTCTTGGTTCAATCCTTGCTCCAAGCTCACCCCCAAACTCTTATTTTGTTTGTTATAGGTCAAAAAGGTGTAACCTAATTGCAACATGCCCTTACTTTTGCATTTTTCTTTTGCGTGTTGTCTCGCCTCCCATTGCATTGCTATTGTGTTTCCCAAATTTCAACCCATATATTTGAATGGATTTGCTTGGAAGCAACTTGAAAATTATTGTGAAAAAAATCACTTACTTTTTTTACATTTGTTGTAAACCAATTTGACAAAATCTATGGCATGTGATGTCTTTCAACTTTTCTTCGAATTGTGCATTCTACCATAGGTAATATTTTTGTTATTTTTTATCCTTTTTTTTTTCTCTCCTTTTGTTTGTTTTTGCTTTATGCATTGTTTTTTTAAAGGATTTTCAGGTATTTGCAAAAGTTACAAAATGTGATTGTGAATAATCTATTAATTATTTTTTTCCTTGTATCTATCTTGCAAGTAAATGGGGTTGTGACAACAAATTGTGGCAACTCATCACCTCTTAGGCTAAATCCTTTCAAGTGTTGATTTCTTATTTTAAATTAACACTAACATCATCGAGGTTGATGACATCTTTCCCTTCTTCAACTACCATAATAATAAGGTTATTATGCGTATATATCCACATAATGATACATTGTTATAAATTTAGCTCAATTGTAGGATTGCAACTAACATCTAAACTATGAATTAATCATATTTTAAAAGTTCTATGGCTATAGGTTCCCCCCCCCCCCCACTATTGGTTGTCACTAGCATGTTCATATGAATTATAATCATGTTCACCCTCCCCCTCTTTAATGTTTATGTGTGACGTTGTTGTATAAAGGGGTGAAAGCACACTATGCCCCCCAAAAATTGTAATCACAAACATAAAAATTATACATTTGGTTTTTTTTGGTAGATGTGTACATCACACCTTGGATTATTTTTGTTAATTTCAAGTATATATTTTTGATTAATTGTAGACTTAAACCAATTTATTTAAAATGAAACTTCAAAAAACATTTATGAACTTGAATATATGAATTATATTTGTGTCAAAATAAATACATCACAAAATATGAAAATTTTCAAATATATTTGAAAATTAAAGTTACAGGTGGAATTTCATAGTGAATTCTTTTTGTGGTGAATGATATTGATACACATCAACTAAATCTAGGACCATGTAAAAGTTTTAAAAAAATTATTGAAAATCCATTCAAATTTATTTTTTGCACTTTTTGAGCAATAAATGCATAATAACACTACTAGGAAATGTGTTCTAATTCACTTTAGGTTTCACTAGATTTTGAGTGAATTTGGACATTTTGACTTATGAAATTGTTTAACCCCTTAGTGAACAGGGACTAATTGTTATGGACAATGACTTGTTTCACTAACACCTATTGAAACAAGGTTACTTTGAAGTGAAATACAAATTTACCAAACCATTCACTTACTAATTAATTAATTAACCAATATGAAAATAATTAATTTTTAATTATTTAATATATAATATTATCGATAATTTCATGATTTTTAAGCCTATTATTTACTGACATGTGTCATTACCTATGTTAGGTTAAAAACCTAACTTAAGTAGGTAGGTAGGCCACATAATCAACCTAAGCACCTATTTTAGGAATTCGATAAGAAAATATTCGGTCAACATACCATTGTTGACCACACACAACACCACCCACATCCATAAGGTTTGATCCTTTGATATTTGGAACGGATCCAAACACCTTTACCATCAAACCGCTCCACTTATTGTGATAACATGTTACATTACATTTTATTTATCAAATACTTTATTTTGAACATTACAAAAACATAAACTTTGAAAATTCATATTTTATTAAAATTTTGTTCAACTAAAATGTTTTGAGTTTACTTTTTTTTTAAAATTCAATACTGTACATAATTACATTTATTTCCTTTTGAAAGTTTAAAATCATTTGAACAAAAAAAAAATTGAATATCATTATTTAATAACATTTCAATGACCATTCTTTTGAAAAAAAAAAGGTTTAATAAATGGATTTTTTTATTGATATAATAATATTACCTATGTTAAATTACTTTCAATTATTATATGGCTATTTTTCATTAATTTAAATTATTTCACCCTACGTTATTTACAGCTATTTATGGTTATTCTCAATTACTTTTGGTTATTTTTGGTTATTTCATTTTAAACTACTTTTGGTTATTCTAAGCTACTTTTGGCTATTTTATTTTATTTTATTTTAAATTATTTTCAGCTATTGTAAATTTTTTTGGTTATTCTATGTTATTTTTTGTTATTGTAAATTATTTTAATTTAGACTACTTGCAATTATTAGAAGTTACTTTTGGTTGCTGAAGGTTATTTCACCTTATGTTATTATTGGCAATTCTAAGTTATTATAAATTATTTCACCTTAAATTATTTTTGTCTGTTATAAATTATTTCACCCTATATTATTTTTTAAATTATAAACAATTCAAATATATGGATATTGGTTATTCTTTTATTAGTGTTATTGGTGGTATTAATGGCTATGGTACCTATTCCATATGTGATTATTAATGTTTTTTTGTGTTTATTTTATTAATAATTATTGGTGGTTATTTTATTAATGGTTATTGGTGGCTATTCGATTAATGGCTATTGGTGGCTACTCGATTAATGGCTATTGGTGTTTACTCAATTAACGGCTATTGGTGGCTACTCGATTAATGGCTACTCAATTAATGGCTATTGGTGGTTACTCGATTAACGACTATTGATGGCTACTCAATTAATGGTTATTGGTGGTTACTCGATTAACGGCTATTGGTGGCTACTCGATTAATGGCTATCGGTGGTTATTCTATTAATGACTATTGATTGTTATTCTAAAAATGATTATTGGTGGTTATTTTATTAATGACTATTAATAGCTATTCAATTAATGATTATTGATGGATATTATATTGGTGGATATTGATGTTTATTAATGGTTAATATACTAATGGTTATTAGTGGCTATTATATTGGTGGATATTGTTGATTATTAATTAATATTATAGTAGTAGTTATTGATTGTTATTATATTAATGGCCATTGGTGGTTATTGGTGGTTATTATATTAATGGCCATTGATGGCTATTGGTGGTTATTTTATTAATGGCCGTTGGTGGCTATTGGTGGTTATTTTATTAATAGCCGTTAGTGGCTATTGGTGGTTATTTTATTAATAGCCGTTAGTGGCTATTGGTGGTTATTTTATTAATGGCCATTAGTGATTATTGTATTATATATATTTTAATATTCTATGTTATAATATCATAGGTTATTGGTAGTTATTATATTGTAAAATATTTAAAATTATTTTAAGTTATTGTACTTAGGATAAAACAATTTATAATAACATAAAGTAAAATGACCTTAAATAACTTAAAATATAGCTTGAAATAACATATATTAATTTAAAATAAAATAACCTAAGGTATAGCCTAAAGTTAGTTGAATAATTTAATTTAGGATAATTTAAAAGTTTATAATAAAATAATTAAGATACCTTAAGGTAAAATAACATATAATAATTTAAGGTACAATAATTTATAATAGTTTATAATAACGTAAAATATAAATTAGAATAACTAAAGTAGTTTAAAATAATATAGGGTATATCATAAAGTAGCATAAATAGAATATTTCTAAAAGCAGAGAAATAAACATATTTACTATAGTAAATCGTAATAGTGAATTATGTTAATTAATAATGAAACATGATGTTTACATAATGATATTACAGTGAAATAACTTTCACTAGGGTGAAATCAATCAAATGCAATGAAGTTATTTCACTTTTAAGGTCCCATCGTGATTTAAGATAGTAAATTGCATCACACTTTGGTAGTAGTGTAATATCTTTTTTTGGGATAAAATCATTTTTTTAAAAAAAGATTTATAAATAAACTTTTTTTTTTGTTTTATTTAATAATGTGTTATGAATCACAAACATGAAACTTTACAAGTTTTGAGTTCCAAAATGTTTTCATGCACATTCTAATGTTTTTTTTTCTTAATGTGTAGGATTTGCAAAACATGCCATCAAGTTGTCAATCTATTGCATACTTATCATACTTGTTATACATCATTATTTTGGGTGAAAAGTGGTGCAAAAGGGTTCATGTGTAATGTGTTTTCACCCATCTATCCTAGTGGTTGTAAGGGTGGATGCATGAATGGGTGGACCATTGGGTGTCATGCCAAGCAATTATGCCTTGTGCTTGCCATTGCAATGCCCATGTCATTTTATAGGTATTTATATTTTAAATTGGATTTGGTTTAAATATCTTAACTTGAATATCTATGATGCACAAATCATTTAATAATTTTTTTAAAGTTGTAAAAGCCATGGACTTTTGAACTCAAAACACATGGATTACACCTCTAAGTGACATTTCCATATTGACTATGTTATGGTCCATTGATTGATGGGGTGTGTGTCAAGGCTTTGATTAACAAAATAACATATCAAAGAAGCATAAGAACAAAATAAATAATGAGCTCAGTTTTAAAACTATATTTATGGAGTTTTGAATGGGTTAATTAGGAACATTTTCTCATAAATCCATATCATATTGGAGGAAAAAATATTTTATGATTATTTTGTTTAGATGCTTGAGAAAATAGAAACTCTAGATGTGCCATTAATGACATGGAAAAATATGGAGGAAATCAATGTAAACTAGTTTAAACTAGTTGTAATTTCCAATTTTTGACCAAAATTTTAAATAAATAGGGATTTTGGTTGTGTGGTGAATTGGTCCACCCATTCATGTAGAATCTTGTAAGTTGATTTTCAATCATGGTTTGTCAACATAATTTAACCAAAATATGATTTGAAACCCCTTCACATTTTCACTTTGAATTTATACCTTGTAAATTTATAAATTAGGCCCATTCAACCCACTAATTGGATCTTTTGTGTATTATCTTGATATTATTAGCTATCTACCACCCTTACATTAATTAAAGACATCAAAAATTACAATTTGAATCAAGGTTCACAATTTAAATTTTGGTGAATGTTTAATAAATCAATCCCTCTAAATTGGTCTAGAATGATGCATGGTTCTTTAACTTTCAAAGCCCCAAAATACATTCAACTAATCCCTTGCTTTATACAACAAATCATCACTTCAATATAAATCACATAAATAAACCTTCATGTTCAAGAAAACAATAACTCTCACATGTTTGAAATGAATAAGATCCCCACACCATTAAAGATACATACATTCCTAGTTGTTGATAATTGTCATTGCCCATAATTAATTCAAGAAAGATGTTACATATCTTGAACACCGTGCAAGGACTACCAACTTCAATTTGAGCCTCCACTATTATAAACCATGACTAAATTGAGCTTAATTAACAAGAGTAAGTAAAGACATTTTCATTTATCCATGTTGCCTGAATGAACTTGCACTAAAAGCTTACTTTGGATAAAGTTTCATATGGTTGTCATTCAACTACTTGTTAATCCTTTCTTGTCAACAACTTGCAATTAAAATTTCAACTTAAAATTAGTATTCACTCTATAATGACTTCAAACAACCTAATGCATCTTGTTATTCTTAAAGAACAAATTATTGAACGTGAATATCCTTTTAAGAGGTTGACAATTAATTACATTTGCTTAGTGATTACATTTTAGACTTTATAGTTTAGTTGGTGGAAGTATAATCAATTTAACAATTCAAGAGGTTGACAGCTAAAAAGTACATGGTTGGATGGACGAAAGGTCCAAATCTAGCTTGCCATTAATAGAAACATCACCTTCCCCAACTTTAGTTGTACAACACCTATCCTTCTATTTTTGCAAAACTTGCCAAACCTTTTAAACCCCAATCAACACTTAATTGGACTTCCAAGTGTGGTATGAATCAAATGGCATATTATTGTTTACATGCACTTGAATTCAAAGGGGAATTAAACCTCATTGAACATAACTCCTTGTTTTGAATTATCTATTTAACAACCTACCAAATTTTAAGTAACACAAATTATACATGGATTTGTAGAATCGATAAAAAGGCTAGACTAATTAAACATCTTAAAATCTTCCATTACATCTATCATCCACTTCCACAAAACAATAATTTGACTAACATTTTGATGGACATCCTATGGTAGTTCGAATTCATACACTACATCATTTTTGTTCACATAATGGTTCTTAGGTGGCATCAAAAAATTTACTACCTTTATCATATGCGAATATATAAAACAATATGCGAATCTTTTAACAAAACATAAGAAAATTGACTATTTCCCCATTTTTAATCATCGTTAATATAAAGTGGGGTGTAGTTCATTAAAAGTGAAATAAGTTGATTACACTTAATGATTTCACCTTGGTTAAAGTCATTTCACTATAAGGTCACGATGTAACCATCATGTTTCATTGTTATTTAGCATAATTCACCATTACAATTTATTATGGTAAATAAGTTTTATTTTATGTTGTTTTAAATACTTTAGGCTATTTTAGGTTATACCCTAAGTTATTTTAAACTACCCTAGATTATCATAAGTTATACCTTAAGTTATTATAGGTTATTATACCCTAGTTTATATTATAAACTATTATATGTATTTTATTTTAAGGTATTATAAGTTATATCCAAACTTATTATAGGCTATATTTTAGGTTATATTATTTTAAGGTAAAATAATAGACCTAACAAAACCAATAATAACCTAAAATATTTTATGATAATATAATTTTAAATGATTAAGAATAATTTATGGTATAACATATTTAAATTAGCAATAATAATCTATGATTAATATAACCTATGATAACCAACAATAGTTTATGATGGAATAATTAATAATAACCTATGGTAGAATAATTAGAATATCCAACAATAACTTATGATAAAATAACCAGACGTAGTTTATGGTGAAATAACCTAGAATAGGTAATAATAACATATGGTAAAATAGTCTAAAATAACTAACAATAATCTTTGATGGAATAAATAATGATAACCTATGGTAAAATAGTGGAGAATAACCAACAATAATCTACAATAGAATAGCTTAAAATGACATATGGTAGAATAGCCAATAGTAACCAAGATAAAAAAAAATGTGCATAATAATGTGATTACAAAAAAATATCATTCATTCAAATAATGGTTGAATGGTTAAAGGCTTGTTCATTAAACATGGAGGTGAAAGGAAGCGAAAAAACTTTCACACTTGCATTTAAAGATTGGTGGGCTAAGCTTTTAGGTTTGTAGGTGCTTAACCTAGATTTGTAATTAACTATTTTTGAATTTATTATTGAAGATTTAATTATTAGTGAATTCATTATTAATGATTCAACTATTAGTGAATTCATTATTAATGATTCAACTATTAGTGAATTCATTATTAATGATTCAACTATTAGTGAATTATTTGATTAATTATTGATGAATTCAATTGCTTATTAATGAATCCCCATATCCATAGCAACCAGTCCATGTTTATTAAGGGGTTAGCCATTTTTAGTGTGGTAAATTTATCTAATTACACTCAAAATTCAATGAAACACATAGTAAACTTGGACACGTATTAGTGTAATTAATATAAACCTATTACAATGTCATCACTTTCATCAAAAGAAGTCTCCCAATTATTTGTGAAAGTTTTTTTTGTGCCTTAAAATGTTTTTATAGAAATAATCAGATAGAAAGACACACCTTTAAAATTGTCATTGTTGGGATTAATTGCTAAGTTGTCACCAACTTCCCAAACATTAACCAATCCATCACCTACACAATATGTACAAACCCAAAGTCAATCAATATAAGAACAATGATACATAAATGAAAAAATGCAAAGACGAAAAAACTAATTTTCAAAACCCACTTACTATTCCAAAGTGCCAATCTCCATCCCAATTTTCATTCATGGCATCTTGCAAAGATTGAATATTTGTAGATTGTAAAACCTTTGGCACCCAATGGCCCATCCATTGGGTATTAATGTAATCACTCTAGTGATTGTTTAAACAAAATTTATAGAAGCATGCCAAATCTTTAACAAATAATTGAGTGAGGTTATTTATGTTCATAAAATAGATTTAATGGATTTTCATTATCATTTTGACAGGATCACAAATGAACAAAAGAAATATCCTGACAACATCTTTTGTTTTCACAAGCCAAAAAAATCTTTGTAATGACTTTCATGAACTAAAATAAGATGATTTTAGTTTACTAGACAATTGTTCATGCAAAAAACAACCACTTCCTAAGCATTTTGCAACTTCACACCATGAACATTGAATTGTTATAAATCTTTTCACCACAACCTTTGCCCCATCATGGAGTCCCTTCCCATGACTGCTACCAAAGAAATTCCACATCATTTTGCAACCTCCAATCATATTTGGATACTTTGAAACAAAAAACCATGGCTTTTTACTCTTAAATTGGGAATCATAACCATCATTCCACACACAATGCCAATGTGGTGCATATTCATGATCCACCATATATTGCCAATGCAATTTGAAATAGTTATGAACAAACTTAAAATTGTGTTTCTGATCATGACAAATGTAAAAGTGATATTCTAAGAATATGAAAATTTCCATCAAATGGATCTAAAGTCAAATGGTGACAAAAACATATGTGTACCAAAATTGATATTTAATACGTATGCCAATGATATTTTGGAGTTCATTTTTCATTTCATGAGTGATTAACAATAATATCAATTATGGACACCAATGTGTTGGCTAGAAAAGACTTTATGCAAATTTTAATTGTTTGTTTTCCCACCTTGCTACAAAATTGTGTCTTACAAAATGCTGCAACTTTGGCTTCATATAATCGATAAATTAATCTAATGATGTGTTTTGTACATTAAATTTAACTTTTTCAATGTATTGCTTGACATGGTTGTCTCAAGAGCAAAATGCCTCTACTATATTAAAACATTTTCAAATCAAATAACTTCATGTCGACATAATGGTAAAATTTCTACCCCACACGTTGAACAATTCCCAAACAAACATTGACGTTTTGGCCATTCATTGAACTCATTTTTTGGGCACGCCATTGCCCCCCACAATTGAGTTATGCCTTTGTACATTTTGATGAACTTGGCACAACTAACCATCAAAACCACAAACATCATCAAAAGCATAGTCACACACTTGGTTCCCATGGACAATGTTGCATGTCCTCATTAGATTCAATGTTAATTGTAATTCATTCATCTTAATGTGGTAAATATAAGCAACAAATGTTTTTTTGTTTTTTAATGCTTTGACCAAAAATGGTTTTAACGATTCAAATTTTTTTTGCCCAACATTTATTTTAGGATGGTAGCTTGGAATCTTAAGAAAAACTTAGTTTGCATAACAAAAATACATTTGTTAATGCTTGTTACAAGAAAGAATAATGTAGTCCCTCACATCACTTCAATAGCCCATGTACCATGCATTACATTATAAAAGTTTTAAATTAAACTATGAATATGTAAGATTGGATTTTGATCTATCACTCTAAATGCATATTTCAAAGTCCATACAAGTGACATTAAGTGAAAGGTGATGTACATTAAGTGACTACATAAAGTTCTGTAACAATCCATCCTATTACATTAATAACAACAAATGAATAGTCCTTGTTAATTTGTAGCATTGTTGTTAGGGTTGCACATTTTTATCGACCAACAATGTGTCCAACACATTTGATTAGTAAAAGATAATGGTAGACAAGAATCGAAAATTTAACGGAATGCATATATCTAAATTGTTATTCGTATCCCTATCACACAAAATATTGAAATACTTACCTAAAAATGGATCTCTTGTAGTTATAACATGGAGACATATGGGTGCAAGGAAATTTAACACTTTGTTGCCACCATCAAGAACCTACCACCTACAATTCAACAATGTCCAATAAAAAAAATCATCATAAAAATGGGTTGACCAAGCTTTAACAAAGTCTCTATCCATTGTGTAGATTATTCAATATTATAACAAGGCAAAAAAACATAACCAAAAGCTTATCCATTTAATGAATGATCTATCAATAACAACTTTAAACCAATAACATGGAACACATTTGATTAGGAAAAAATGGTTGTAAACATGCGTTGATGGTGATAGAATGCAATGCCAAAAATCTTGGTTTATATAAATATATATATATATATATATATATATATCAAACAAGATTTTCACCAACTAATGTGAAAATGGATTTCTTATAACTAGCATCCAAAGATATAATATATTGGGCATAAGGAAAAAAAAAATTTGTTGCACTAATGCCATTAAGAACTTGCCACATCTAGTTGAACATTCAATGTCCAAAAGAAATTTCATCATAGAAATGGGTTGACCAAAGTTTTTATATTGATTGTTTTTCATTAGTCAATATATAGACAAGAAAGAAATCACATGAAACTTGTCCATAATAAATGATATTGTTCAAGTTTGCAAAATACATAAGAACCCATCATTAAACACACATAACCTCTTTCAAAATGAAAACCAACCATCAAAGATTTTTCAAATTATGGAACAAATTTGATGGAAGAAAAATGAACGGTAGTATTTATCAAACCAAGTGCAAAGTTGTGTATTTGGACCACAACGAACCTTAAACTTGTGCTTTGTATGCACCTTTCCCATGAGAGATTTTTTTTGCCTTGCTATGGGTTATCTTTCAAAGCATTTTATGAAATCAAACACAAAACTATGTATACGAAACATTGTAGATACAAAATTAGGCACATAAAATTTAAGGCATCAATAACATCAAGGATGTTTCTTGACTAATAGCAACACAAACACATAATTTTTCTAAATTATAAAACAAATGATGAGAAGATTGTTGAAAAAAAATGAACCTAGTAGTATTAGCTTACCTACAAGTGCAAAGCTCCATCTTGGTATACACAATAATAAGCCTTAAACTTGTGTTTTATATGCACATGTTTTCTCACACATTAAAAAAAAAATTTGCTCTAGGTTTTTTTTGGGGGTGTCTTGCTAAATCAAACATAAAATTACATACAAGATTTTGCATACAAATGTTCCTAAAAATTAAAATGAACATATCAAACATACATGAACAATAAAGAAAGAAGGTAGAAATTTTTTGTAGTCACATTATGAGCAAATTAAAAACAACATGCTACACGATGCCACGAGTGTTGTTCAAACAACAAGCAAGAATGCCACACACATTATCTACAAAGATGCATGAGAAGTTCTAATGAAATCTATGTTGCCATGCCTTAACCCTATTTTGCTAACATTGCAAATGACATCATTGAGTACAATGGTTTATTTGACGTTTTCCCCTAAAAATCACCATTTTCCATTTTTCACCACATGTTAACATTTGTTATTCACCATATTAACCATT
Organism: Sphagnum tenellum; assembly: GCA_963921925.1. Classification (NCBI taxonomy): domain Eukaryota; kingdom Viridiplantae; phylum Streptophyta; class Sphagnopsida; order Sphagnales; family Sphagnaceae; genus Sphagnum; species Sphagnum tenellum. The sequence continues at coordinate 8,418,053 of OY998146.1, forward strand.
TTGTAGTGAAGACAAGTCTTTTAAAAAATCAATTTACTTGTGTGTATGATTATGAAGGAGTTCATTTAAAATCCCTGAAAATATGAAACCTATTCTTTTGATCCTAAGTATCAACCCTAAAATTTGGGATCTCCCAAAGTTGTGAACATACTATCTAATTCCACTATAAGCAAAAAGTCCATATCCATATATTTTTATGGACTATGACACTTGATGTCACCAAGATTGTGAAGTCCACTTTGGATTGAATATTCATTTTTTGAACATGATTTTTTCAAAATTGGAAGGATTAAAGCATGACTTTGAATTTCTCAAAACATTTATGAAAATGAATCAAATGCATTTGAGTTATATTGATTCAACAATGTTTGTACCACCTGGAAAAAACTACCACATTGATTTCCATAAAAGTACATTGTAGTTTGTAATTACCCATCACATGAAATGGTCATTGGATGGTTAATGCTTTGGCACCATGGATGTGAAGGGTTTAGTTCCTTCTTGTTCATGCCCTAAGGCCTACAAGTGGCCTACATGCCTAGTGGGTTTACATCTCTAAACCTACATTTTACACTCCTAAATAATTTTAAATTAAATTTATTTATGCTATTTATGAATCAACATCAATTGGTTATGTTAACTAGCATACATTACTTTCAAATCAAAACTAAATAACAATGCACATCAACTAGCACATAGTAGTTTTTAGTCAAAAGGAACATGACATGTGTCCATACATTAACAACTTAATCATGTTCAATATGACTAATATGCTAATATGTGTTGTTTTTAACAATTGGTCTTTTCTTACCATGTAGTCATCTTGTTTAGGTAGAAGAAGACAATGTTTGTAATAGTAACATCAACTTGATAAAAACTCAAGATTCCCTATTATGATTCTTAGGGTGCACCACCAGTTCATTTATCTATGAATGTACCCTATAACAACATTAATAAAAACCTACAATTGTTAAAATATGGAAAGACAAATGCATTCTTCAACAAAATTGAGCAAAGAATTCCAAACATGATTTTAAAAGTTTGCTATGACATGACTTTTATATTTGAAATGCTAAATACATTCATGAGGAGGCTTATACCTTAATTTATTTGTGGAATTTAATTACTATTTTTTTGGAAAAACACGTTTTCTTACAATAAAATGGAAAAACAATTCATACAATTCATTGCTTTTGGAAATCGAAAGAAAAAAAAGTTTCCTTTTTTCCATTTGAGGTTGATATATGTGCATTTCAAAACACCAATCATTCCATCATTTGGTCTCAAGATCTTCAAAATGGGATTATTTAGTGTTTAACTTGACCAAACCCAAAGTCAATTCAACAACTCAAGATTTAATTGCCAAAAAAATTGCTAATTCACAAAAAGGAACACGGATCTAGCCATCTATATCTCATTATTGTCCATCAAAAGCTTGAAATATTTTTTAACAATTCAATTTATGGTTATTTGAAAGACTGGAAGTCAAATCGTCAAAACGATCCCCAACCATTTAATTGTCCAATAAAGAGGTCAAATAAATTATGATTCAAGAGCTTGACGTGTCATTGTAAAGTCATTTCAAAGGCTACAACTTTTCTTTTTAAAACTTTCAAATTGGAATTGAAATTAGAAAGTTAAAAGCTTGCAAAATGGCAAGATTTGTAACTTGACAATTTTGGCACTCTCACTTTCACCTTGGATTTCGTTTTAAATGTTATGTTCATATGAATAAATTCTTGATTCAAAATTAAAATTACATATATGCCTTTGAAATTTAATCTATAAATATTTAATGACATTATTTTATTTTAATCACTCATATGAAGATTCTAGTGAAAACCCAAAAAAATGATTTCATTAAAAAAAATTCAATAGATTACATTTTTTTTTCCAAATTAAAATTAAAATTCATTTTATGATACGTTTGTTTTTTTATCTTTTGACCAAACATTCAATTCCTTTAAATTTGGATATTTTAATAATATTTTGAACATAAAAATTAATTATATATTTCTTATTGTATACAAATTAATTATATATTTCTTATTGTACTAGTCTTTTCTACAAATCATCCAATTGTGCATTGAAAAGAAACTAAAATTGCAAATAAATGATCATTTTCTGAAATGTTTTTGAACCAATTTCAAATGAATTTGTACATAAAATAATTTGAACATACCAACAGTTGGTAACTTTTTAAAAACTTGCTAGTGGACCTTTAAGAAATGCATACCAGCCTGACAATGGTATTGGATCTCTTTAAAAAAATTCATAGGTCCAGCCTGATATTGGGATTGGATCTCTTTTAAAAATTTCATACCAGTATGATATCAGTATTGGGTCTCTTTTCAAAATTTCATACCAGCATGATATTGGTATTGGATCTCGTTTCAAAATTTCATACCAGCATAATATTGGCATTGGATCTCTTATAAAAAAATCATACCAGCATGATATTGGTATTGGATCTCGTTTCAAAATTTCATACCAGCATAATTCGGCATTGGATCTCTTATAAAAAAATCATACCAGCATGATATTGGTATTGAATCTCTTAAAATAAAATCATACCAGCATGATGTTGGAATTGGATCTCCTTAAAAAATTTCATACTGGCATGATATTAGTATTGGGTCTCTTTTCAAAATTTCATACCAGCATGATATTGGTATTGGGTCTCTTTTCAAAATTTCATACCAGCTTGGTACAGCGCCTGTGAAGCATACTAGCTCAAGACATACTGAGTGAGGGTGTATATTATCGCTGGCTTCAACCCCTGTACAGTATCAGGTTGGCAGAACTAGGGTTGAGCATACTGGCTGGCTGTGTACTTCCTTTGTTCTTGCTGTAATATACTTGCTGTGTGGACTCTTACTTCTTGCTTAATACTTACTGGGTATGGCTGGTTCAAGTGTGTACGCTGCAGAAATGCTTGGATAAGCTTTTTCTGCTTCTTATTGATCATTTTCACATTCATGATTTCCTGATGTAACTTAGTGGTTGAGTAAGCAGAAATTTTGACAACACTGATTTCGGTTATATTATATTTCTTGCTTGATGCAAAGCTATGGAGATCAAGTCCTGGGTTCAATTAGACCCACTGCTTGTGCACTGTCTTCTGCCCCTGCAATCTAAAGAGCTTTCTTACATCTGAATATTGATTGTTCAGTGTTTAATTTGCCCCTATTGAACTACTAGTCCCGATGTGAGCTCAGCTGACATTTTCGACATGACAAAGTCTTCTCACTCATCACTGCCATCCATGCAGCCAGGCTGCAGCGGCTACTAACTGTATTCTCTGTCACGCAGGATCCTTGCTCTGCTCTCTCATCAGCCTCGGTTTCGGCTACATCGGGGCAGTTTGATCACAAGTGACAACAGGAATGAGTTCTTCCCGGCAATTGTGAGTTTTCTGCCAGACTTCCAGCATTTCCATGGCGCGCTACAGCACAATTAGAAACCGCCTCGAATTGCGAGACGTAGGCACGAGTGGTTATCCACCACTGCTTAGGAGCTGCTAAGTCGTGTCATGACTTTTGGTTATGTGTATCCGCCATAATACATGAGATGACTTTATAATTTACATACAGTCATGACGGTGCAGCAACAGCAGCAAAGCTTTGTTTCCTGCTGTCAGCTGGAGCCTGGTTGCAGAGCTGCTTTGACAAGTAGCGGTTGGTCGTATACTAAGTAGGCAGCAGCAGCATAGTACTTGTACCTCGCATGTAGGATGTGACTCTCTATCAGTTTGCATGACGCAATCAATTTTACTCAGTTTTGTACAAAGAGTTCAGGAATTCACTGTGGAGCTCGCCAATCAAGAATGTCCTAAATGACAGAAAGCTCACCACTTAAAGTAAGTAGGTCGTGCTGACGCCATAACTAATAAAGTCCATTATTGTGGCTCTAATTATTTCATGCTGCACTTCACTTTGGACTTTCAAAACTTAGCAAACTGAAACAATTAAAACTAAATCAACTACGACAGAATAATACTTACTCACCTAAGTTGAAGTTGTAGGTATTATTACTCTTGCCAAAAAAAACACAAAGTGAGAATATTTTAAAACATACTTAACTTGTCACTTAGAAACCCAGACAGCAATTAGTACAGACCAGAGCACTAGTGTATGTATATACCCACAAAAGTTTTTATTCATGACCAGGCCAAAACCACTACACTCCAGTGTAGGATGCATCTTTAGGGTTACATAATCTCAGTCATGAAAAAATATGCTCTTTGATATGTAACAGTAGTATAATAAGTCATGACAAAGTGCTATTTAAGTTTTATCAGCCTTAGCAAACTGTGCAAAAGTGTTGTGCAAAAGTCTTGGGGTTGGGCAAAAGTGTTGGGCAAACACCATTTTGTTGAGCTAAACCAATATGTTTTTTTTTTTTTTGTCTTCGTGTAATTTTATTTGCAGGGCCACATACTGAGTGGAGTTGCTCTACATGAAAATTAGAGACAAAATATAGAGCATAAGAATATAAGCTGGTATCTAGCCATTGGAACTCATTCCCTGATCAAGTCTATTGGCGTTGAAAAACTGGGTTCCCCCTGACAGAGAATTTTTTCCTCTTTTTTATGAAGGGGGTTTTTTTAATAAAAAAAAATCATTTAAAAAATTCCTTTAGCTCTTCTCTTCATAAATGGTGACTTGCCTGCAGTTTGATGTGCCAGACAAGTACTTCTTGTTGATTGAGAGCCAGCTTCAATGATGAAACCCAGACAAACTTTATAAAAGGAAAGCACCCAAGAAAGAGAGAGAGAAAAAAAGGGCCAAGGACCAAAGTCCAGGCAAGCAAACAGCCCAAAAGAGGCGGCAGACAAGGAGGAAAGGGACCCACTAAGAACCGAACCCTTCATCAGTCGCATGAAGCATATCAACTAAAGACAGAGGATGTACACCTGATAAAACTCCAATCCTAAAAGAACCTTTCCCTACAGTAACAGCTTCAAGGCCACACCAAAAGTTTTAAACTTATCGGCAGTGAAAATGGATAGGGGAGGAAAATGTTAGTAAGCGTTCTCAGCAGGAGCGTTTATTGTTTTCCAGGAGAGTTTTGAGGTTGCTACAGTATTTCAAAAAGCTCACGTAAGCAACTATCTTATGGCCAATTAAACACTGCAATGGAATCCTACCTAGGCTGTAGGATTTGGTGCAGCTACTTGAGATGATGGTCCATGTGCCTGATCTTTTAGATTCTATGTTAGATAGGGAAATGAAATAGTGCAAAAGGCTTGTATTCTGCAGCAATTTAATTAAATACCCATGATGTCATCCTGTTTTCTCGTGGACATTTTGCCTCAGATGGAGTTCAAAAACGACGTACATACTTCCATGTGAACACCTGCAAATTTTTCAATTATTATTATCATCGCCACTTTCTGCAGATATCATTTAAAATTGAAGCTTTACATCTTTCAAAAAAACGCATCAGTGCTGACGGCAGCAGAACTTGAATTGAAAACTATTCATTTAAAGAAGATTTGAGCAATCTTGCAGTTGATCTTGGTGTCGACAAAATTCGGACATGACTAGAGGAAGTAACGGCATGTAATTAATCAATGACCTAGGGGCCTGCAGAAACGGCATGTAATTCGATGACAGCAGCTTGCAGGCTAGGAGCTAACTGGAGACATTATCATATGACTACAGTGCGTTGTTGGTTTCAGTCGCCTCAATCCACTCATTGCTGAAAGCATTATAATTCCTTATTTGTTTGTTACTGGCTTTTCCCACCCACCTTCTCGTTCCTAAAGCATCTTCCATTCATGAATGCCGCCTCCTCATGAGCTTGGAATCAGTTTCTCATGGACGGATTTGCAATCACAGGGAGTTTCTTTTCCAATAACTTAGCATGTACACAATACACACACACGGTGCACATTGACAAAAATAACCTCTGATCGGCCTACTGAAATGTTTCCATATTCTCATTATGCGCAGGAATGACATGACACTGACTCACTTGTCACTTCTCTCATTGAGATGAGATTGATATTGGTTTCAAGCTTGATCTACTCATGATACACGAAAGATGAATAATACAGTTCCTGTATTGAATTGTTGCAAGCTTTGAGTACAGTGATCGGGACATCTTTTCAAAGAATCTATGTATGCATAATTATGCACTTGAGAAAATTACAAGGAATTGCAAATCTGTGTGCTAGCTGGATCTTGCATCACCTGTCATGCAATCAAGAATACCACAGTTCCCATTGCATTTGCTGGACGTACACTGCATTTCAACCTTGGCCTGCTCATAAGATGCTACGCAAGATATTAGCTCAAAACTGGCCTTCAGCAACTGCCAGCTGCTTCAGATAACACGCAAGTCTAGGACAAACAAGACTTCACAATATAAACAGATATTTCGTAGACTACAGCTACAGCACTGCTCCTGTGACAGCGGAAGAGAAGTTAGCGTTTGCCAGCTGCCTGCATACTGACTTTTCTCCTGCGCCCATTAACAATGTGTAAGCACTCTAGAAATCAACAATCCCTGCAGTATGAGTTCCTAATAACACACACGCACCTGAGAATTGGGAATACAATGCAGGATGTGATATTGGCGCGGCTCAATCTGAGGGCGACGCCAAGCTCTAGCATCGTCATCTAATTGAGCACCACCAATATCACATACCGCTGACGTATCTGCAATTGGCAATGCCGGCGTCGTCACGTGTTGTGTAACCTCGACAGTGACATCACTAGAGAAAAATCCTCCCACTGATCGAAGGTCAATACCCAAAGATGTCGAGCTGATGAGACTAAACGTTATCGAAAGCTCTATTAGCTGCTGACATCGATTCTTTGTGTCAAACTTCACGTAAAACTCGACTCATCTGATTAAGTTCGCCCAGCCCAAATCGACTTGAAACGGCTCATTTCCTCAGGAGGTCTCTCTGCTCGGAACCCAACAAGACGTGGCTCATGATGATTACTAAGCTCCAACGATATAGCCGCAGTGGCAAATGAAACTGATTCGGTATTGTCTACAAATCTCTGTGGGCCTGTGGAGCAAAGGAACATTCCCAAACCCTTCCACCTCACGCGGAAGTTACTGAGGAGCTAGTAAGGAGAGAGAGAGAGAGAGAGAGAGAGAGAGAGAGAGAGAGAGAGAGAAGAGAACGATGACGAGATTGCTGCTAAAGTATGTTTCCCTCTCGTTATAAACTATTTTTCAGGTGAAAGTTTTACCAACTCATTAGTGTATGGTAAAGTCCTCAGCTGGCCAGGCGAGGGCTTTACCAAGCCTAAAACCACCTGGCCAATTTTTTTTGGCTCTGCTCTGAAGAGAGTAGAGACATTGTGATGTACCTAGAAATGAGCCAAAGTTTGGTATCCCTACATTCTAAGGTCATGTGAAGTCCACTATAGGAACATTTCTGGCATACCTGAAGGATCCACTTGGGCTTCACCATGGTAACTACCATGTGTTTCCAATTTAGCATGTTGAATACTAATATATAAGGATGTCATTTAAAGGGCAGAGCCATTTGGTGACAAGCCATTTGTTTCTTCCTTCCTCTCCTACAAGAGAAAAAAAATAAAAAACTTAAAGGTTTCTCAAAATGCCCACCCTTTGCAGAGGAAAAATTCTGTGCAGTTCCTAAACTTTACCTGGTCATCTTGTTTAGGGATTGCCCGTGCTTACAAGATGACCAGATGTTTTGTGACTAATAGTAATTAGTTGGGGGGACTCTCAAAGTTCTTATTTTTGGTCTGCGTAATGGGCATCTTTGATTGGCCGATGACAAAAACAAAAATTAATCAAGCTTTGGACAGTCCTGAAATGGAATTATGCCGGTTCTTAACACCCAGGTAAGGAGCACAAATGAGTCTGTTCTGGGAATTTGGGTCCAGTGGTCAGCTCCCACCTTACAAGGGGCCCCAATTCCCAGAACTGCCGGGTTCTCTGTCCTTACTTACCATACCAGAACAACCTCGAAGAGAATTCTTAGTGTATTTATAGGGCAGATTATATTTGGTAATCAGGCTTACAAAAAGAGCTCTGGGGTCGAGGGTGTGAGATTGTAAGATCCTTAGGGCTCTTTTTGTAAGCCTAAGGATGAAGAAGAAGAAGTGTGTATTCTTGAAATCCTGTAGAGACACCAACACAAGCTACGTGTATATAGTAAGGGGACCTGTTAAGAGAAAACACCACCCATGCCATCCTACAGACTCTGCTAATGCTAGAGACTGTTCTGTCAGCAACTGAGGAGGTGGTAAGTTCCTTGAGCTGTCACTCCATGCATAGGGTGGGTGAGTTGAGTACTGGGGTGGTGGGTTTGCATCCGGATGGATGGCAGGTGAAGTTAGTTGGCCTGGTACGAAAGAGACCGCCGACTGACCCAGGTAGAATCAAAGCTGTGAAGGATGTTCTCTTTGTCGCATCCCTTGCTTTTCGTTACATGTTTCTGTGGCGGGGGGTGTCGACTGGTTTCTCCTGTCGTCTTCTTCTGGGGTTGCAGCTCTCACACTGCTCAACAGTGAGCTGAAGAAGAAGTTACTTGCCTCAGAAGGAACTCCAATGCCGAAAGTTTAAGAGGTACTGGACTGATTATGATAATTTGGGTTCCTGCAGCAACTAAACATTTATGAACAGTGTGTCATTGAGCTGGGGAACACTGAAGATGTAGATGTTCTTCCTGTAGATTCGAATTTCCACTGTCCATTGCCCCTAAGATATGGTCATGTACTTATAATGCAATTGGTGGCAGTTGAATACAGCCAGTTTCTGTCAAGTAATTGGGGAAGTCTGGAGTTAATAGTTTTCTACCAGTACCTACTCACTTTGATTTATTGGAGAGAGGGTACTTCAGTACCTAATGAAGATGAGGCAGATTGTTTTGAAGCCACTGGGTCGAGGCGGGATTCTCGTTTTTTGTTGTGGCAGTACGTACCACAGTGTCTGATGAGATCCGTTATTTGTTAGAGAGAGAGAGAGAGAGAGAGACACACACACACACACACACAGAGAAAGTTGAGAACTCCAGAAATTCATTCCAATGCCCCAATCACTGAAGTCTGCATAATGAGTGCACCCATTTACTTCCTGTGTGCAAGCCCAGTTGGCACAGTTACAGCGTACACTGGATTATATTGGAGCATTAAACTATTCACCTCACAAACCATTAATACAAATCAAAGTACTGATCCAGACACGCATGAAGAAGGTTCAAGGGGTGCCATGGATGTGTGTGTTGAGAGGAGGAAGTGGTGTCTTCTATTCTTGTTTTGGCATAATTGATTCTCAAGGTTCATTGTGAACTCCCTGTTGGCTATAGTAAAAATTTCTTTGCTATGGACCAGCCCAGTTCACTCACTTGGTTTGTTTGGTCATCTCATGGATTTTACTTCATATGGCCAATCCTTCGTTTTGGCCTTGCCTACTAATGCAAGGATATTGTGTTGAGATTTATTACAGAGTATAGTAGCTTAAGGGATTTTGGCCCCTAGGTAATAATAATAGGTCTATTTTGCTATGAGGATTTTTGAAAGATGACATTTTGGCTTGTACTGAAACTTTAGATTAGTTAGAGAGTTGCAATATCATTTTGAAGGTTTTTGGTTTCTTTTAGAGAATTTTTTGAAGATTCTATCTTTGCATGGTGAAATATTTGAGTTTCCATAATTCTGGAGGACATGTTACTAAGCAGATCTTTTCGTGCATGAAGGGTGGGGTGTTTTGAGAAGCAGAATGCCCATTCCACTAGAGTGCCTGGATGCTTGCCTATTCAGGGAATGCCCCACTCCTCAGGCGTTACCCTACTTTAAACTAGCTTGTGCCCATGCATGCACCCATAGTCCCAAATGAAAAATTACAAAATCTCCCCAAATTTTAAACAAGTTCATCCTGAATTTGTTTGCATCAAACTTCCCATGATACTTAACTTGTGTAGGGTAATGGGGGCATTCCCTAAATAAAGGGTGTAGGATGAGATGGTAGTTGAGTCACTTGTGAGGAATGATCCCCGAACCCATGTGCCTTATCCATTGTAAAGAAGGAGTTCAACATTATGGTTAGCCTAAAGATATCCTACAAAAGGCCTTTTACATTCGGAGGCATAATGTGCCTTGTCTTTTAAGATGCTAAAGCTACAAGATGCGTCATGAGCTCTGTTAAGTTCCCCCCAAAAACCACATAGTTGTTATAATAGTTGTTCCCAAGGCATGCCTTAAGTATCTCACTTTTATGTTCCCACAAAAATAGTGTATTCATATCCTATTCCCTTCAATGTTCCAACATTCTTAACAATACATGTTCCCACAGTTCCCTTTAATCTCTATATAGCTCACGTTTTTTAGTTTTATGTTCATCTAAAAATGGGATGATGCAATGAAAACTAAACAACTTAAGCTACCCTAGGGTTTGGCTGAGGATATTTGCCCAAGTGTTGGGGTGATATAGAATAAAAATACATCCATATAAGCAAATTAGCAAATAGATGCCCTGTACTGAAAGAGTTGGCAAGTTTGATCCTTTGTATTTGGAGGTCCCTTGTCAAGCAGAATATTTGCCAGGCATCCTTTGCGGTCGAAAAATTCTTATGATGTGTAAGGTTTGTGCTCTGATTTATTCGTTGATGAAGAAAGTAAAAGATGAATGAAAAAATGTCTTGTTGATTATGCTGAATAATGGCATCCCTCTTGCTCCTCCATGGTTTTGGGTAAGAGCACAAGGGCCATAAAGTTTTTGGGTAAGGGCTCTCGGGCTACCGCCCTCATGGTGGTGGGACCTCAAAACAATGAAGAGCCTCTAGTGCTGTCATTATCCTATAATTAAATTGAATTGTTATAATTTATATGGAGCCCTTAGATTGGTTCCTGAAGGGCTGTATTGACATAGTTAACCATAAAAGTACCCAACAATAGGGAAAAAAATGGCCCAATTGGGCCAAACATGAGATGAGAATAAAAACGAGAATTGTCACATGGAATTAGGAAAATGACAAGGTTTGAAACTAGTTTTTGCACCAAAATCAATGCAAAAACTAATTTCATACCCAATATTCATTTTTCCTGTGAAGGAACACCACCCACAAAAAGCCTCAACAAGTTCAAGTTTTTTCTCAACTTGTTTCGCCTATGTATGAGGGTGGAAAGGCTTTTGAGCAAGTGCGAAGTTGTGAACATTCTTTGAAAGTGCTTTTCTAAAAGAAAAAATACCATGATTGTGAAAGATGAGGTTTTATGACCATGTGCAAGCAATGAATGTGAGCATGAAGCTCTCATGGCAAGAACAAGGAGTGCAAAAAGCAACATGCAACAAGAGTGTGATGCTTCGGTGATGACATGGAGTAATTCATTAAAAATAAGGCCTCATATTTTCAATTGTTAAGGTTGACATTGTAAAATGAATTGATTATGGTGTAAAGTTGGATTGCATGGTGTGTTCAATTTTTTGGATTCAAAGGTGAGGAATAGGTTGGCATTTGAATTATTCAATCTCCAAATTGCATTTGACACATTCCCAAGCTCCTTGATAGACTCAAATGTGAGTCTAAAGTGAAAACAACAGAAGAGCAAAGAATTGGGGACACGTTTTTTGGCTCGCAACACTTTGGGGGTAAAATGGCACGTTGGAGCTCCAAGATGGGACTAAAAAGAACAATAAGCAATCAATCAGTCACACGGACTTGCACAAAATCAAACAACAAGTTGGTTATGCATAGTTAAAACATTTTTGGTGTTAAGACGAGCCACGAGCAAACTCAGACTCACAAAATTCACTATGGCCCGAACTTGGGGGAAGCCACCACCTTCCCCCTTATAGTGTACTCTATGCCTGGCCACAAAACCAGCACCAAAATGTCATTTTGTCCCAAGATTCCCAAGTGGGAATCCCAAAATTCCACAACTTCGATTCCCGTGACTTTGGGGGCTTATAACTTTGCATGTAAACCTCCAATTGAGATGATGACGTGCTCCCAAGTTTTTTGTTGGACCCAAGTTGGGTCCAAGTCAGTCAAACAACGAAATTATTTGGAACTTGGGGCACATTCCCAACTCTCAGCATTAAAAGGGGTAGAGCGGCGTGCTAAAGTTTCAGGATGGGACTAGGAAGAGGGACAAGTTTTAGTTACTTATTCGAAATTGCATCAAATTAACCAACAAATTAATTAGTTCACATTCTGGAACACCTTTAGTGTTAGGACAAACCACGGGCAACCTTGGACTCACAAGATTCACCACAGCCCAGATTCAGGGGAAGCCACCACCTTCCTCCATAAAGTATTCTCTATGTCTCTCAGCGGCACCTACATCCAAATGGCTTTTTGTCCCAGGATTCCCAAGGAGGAATCCCAAAATTGTCCTGGTTTGGACTCATGTGACTTTATGAGTTCATAACTTTTTGCTCCGACCTCTGATTGGGATGAGGTTTGAAGCAAACTTGTAGCTCTCCTTGAGAGATTTCCAATGTTGTGTTGCACTCCACCTACACACACCGGGGTCGAGTCGATTCCCGACTTTTAATGTTCAGGAGTCTAATTGTTAGTTTGATTCCCAATCTTTCTTTTTGCCATAACTTGTGTTGTAGATGTCTAAATGGCTCATGCAAGGCCATTTTCAACATCTACACTTTGATAGATTTCCAATGATATAATGAACGTTTCAAGGTGAAGTGTTTTGACCCCTGCAATCGAACTCTGAAGTTTTGGGAGTCCCACAGGACTTGTAAGTCCCCAATTCGGGAGTGTGTGTGTCACCCTCACATTCTTCCAAAAGTGCAGTTGTGACAAATGAGGTCTGAAGCAAAGTTGTAACCCTCATCAAGAACTTTCCAATGGTATGTTGCATGCCACTTACACATGAGGAAATCGAGGTGATTCCCGATTTTTAATGGTCGAAAGTCAAATTGTCAATTTGACTCTTGGCCCTTTTTTTGGCCATAATTTGTGTTTAAATAGTCTAATGGGTTCATGTGAACCCATTTTAAACATCTACATTCTAAGAGCTTTCCAATAATATAGGACTCTTCAATCCAATGGGTTTTGACGCTTGCAATCGCTCTTTGAAGATTCAGGAATCCACTAAGATTTTAATTCCCAAAGTGGAAGCTCCCTTGGAAGTGTGAGGGTTCATTCCTTCACATTATCCTACACTCCTGGGAGCATGAGGTGTGACTCCCATGCTTCCCTCTTGGCCCTCAACCTTGCAAGCCCTTGCCTTGGTTGCGAGCCTAAGGTTAGGGTTGTAACAACATTAGAGATGGTGTTAATTGAAAATTGTAATGAAAGCAACAATATCTTTTATAATTATCATACCTTACATTTGAATGTCCAAATGTTTTCCTTTTGTTGATATGGTCTATGTCCAACTTTTGTTAAAAACTTTTTGAACTTATTTAAAAGTTGATCGCCACATGGTTAATGCATTCTCTTTACATTCCTCCATCAAAACTGGACATTTCCATTAGAACTTTTATTTCATTAATCCCAAGATGAAATTTGTCACAATTATACATTTACAATGCAACCTATAAGCATTTTGTTGCCTTATTTCTTGGATGTATTCATTATGCCCCTATCTTGCCATGCATACCCATGACCACCTCCATGTTATTGTGTTTTTATGAAATACACAAGGACCAATAGTCTTCAATTTGTGTTTATATACATTTTTTGATGTGGAATTGGTTAATTGAAAGGACCACTAAATTTTTGTGACTAACCATCACTCAGTCCCCCATGATGATATGTCATGCCACATAGGTTAATTGTAACTATAGTTAACATCATTATTTGGGCATGCCATGTGTCAACAAGGTGTTGCAATTATTGTCAACATCGAGATTGGGACATGCCACATAGCAACAAAGCCTTGTGACTATTGTCAACATCACAACTCAAGCATGTCACCGATCAATAAAATGTTTCAACCATTGTCAAATCATGGTTCAAATTGTTCCAACTATTGTGAACATGTCACAACTTGGACATGCCACATGGTGACAAGGTGATGCAACTACAATCAACATCATGACTTCCAAGATATTAATTTTTATGAAATTGGATATTTATTCCTTGAAAATGATTATGCAAAGGGTATTTTTAATATTGTCCCATCATTTGTCCAATATGTTATAGAAATGTTGTCCCATCAACATATTAATTAGGACACAGAATGTTGGACATCACATGCAACCATAGAATGGAAACTTTATCCTTTTCCAAATCTACAAACATGTCAAAACTTCATCCTTTGAAAATAGTGATCGATTTCCAAAGGTTTTTTTTTTTTTTTTCTTAGGGGGACATTCAGTGTAAAAGTTGGGATCTACGTGCATTAAACAACTAATTATAGGGGCAAAGGGTATTAAATAATTGTCCAACCTATGTTTTATCACCCTATTATTGTCTAATATTCTAATATATACATATTAAAGCCACCTTATATTAATTATAATCCATTATTACATATTATTATGTACCTTACATTATAATTAAATTGATTATATTAATATAATGTACTTTTAAAAATTAATTAACTTATATTTTTTACCCAACAACCAATATATTACACCTTATATTTTTACTCACATATTTTTTATTTATTTATATTAATGTACCCCTTAAGCTTTCTCTACATCATTTTGAAAATCTTTATGGAACTTAATGTAGGTTCACTACTAAGAAATGTGTCCTAGTTCACTTTGGGTTTCATTAGATTTTTGAGTGAATTTGGATATTTTTACTTAATGAAATTGTTTAACTATTTATTGAACGGGGACCAGTTGTTATGGACAATGACTTGTTTCACTAATACCTACAAAAACAACATTACTCTCATGTGAAATACAAATTTACCAAACCATTCACTTACTACTTAATTAACTAACCAATATGAAAATCAATTAAATTTTAATTATTTAATACATAATATTATTGATAATATTATGATTTTTAAAACCTATTATTTATTGACACGTGTCATTACATACGTTAGGTTAAAAACCTAACCTAGGTAGGTAGGCCACGTAATAAACCTAAACACCTATTATAAAAATTCGATACGAGAATATTCGGTCAACATACCATTGTTGACCATACATGACACCACCCATGAGGTTTGATCTCTTGACCTTTGGATTGAAGACAAACACCCTTACCATCAAGGCATCCCACATGTTGTGATACTCTATTACATTCCATTCTATTTATCAAATATTTCATTTTAAACATTACAAAAACATAAACTTTGAAAACTCATATCTTATTGATATTTTGTTCAAATGAAATGATTCCAATTACTTTTTTTATAATTCAATAATGTACGTAATTACATTTATTTCGTTTTGAAAGTTTAAAACAATTTGAATAAAAAAATAATTGAATATCATTATTCATTAACATTTCAATGACCATTCTTTTGAATTTTTTTAATAATAAATGGATAATTTTCCTATTAATATAATAATACTACCTATATTAAGCTACTTTCAATTATTATATGACGATTTTTTATTAATTTAAATGATTTCACCCTACATTATTTACGGCTATTTATGGTTGTTTTCAATTACTTTTGGTTATTTTTGACTATTTCACCCTAGGCTATTTTTGGTTATTTTAAATTATTTCACCTTAGGTTATTTTCAATTATTGTAAGTTTTTTTTGCTATGATTTTTTTTTTGGCTATTGTAAATTATTTTAGTTTAAACTACTTGTAATTATTATAAATTACTTTTAGCTATTAAAGGTTATTTCACCTTATATTATTATTGGTAATTCCAGGTTATTGTAGGCTATTTCACCTTAAGTTATTTTTGTCGATTATAAATTATTTCATCTCATATTACTTTTGGCAATCCTAAGCAATTTTAAATATATGGCTATTCATTGTTTTTTTATTATTGTTATTAGTGGTTATTAGTGGTTATACTATTAATGACTATTGATGGCTATTATATTAATGGCTATTGGTGGCTATTATATTGATGGCTATTGATGGCTATTATATTTATGGCTATTGATGGTTATTCTATTTATGGCTATTGGTGGTTATTCTATTCATGGCTATTGGTGGCTATTATATTGATGGCTATTGGTGGCTATTATATTGATGGCTATTGATGGCTATTATATTAATGGCTATTGGTGGTTATTCTATTTATGGCTATTGGTGGTTATTCTATTGATGGCTATTGGTGGCTATTATATTCATGGCTATTGGTGGTTATTCTATTGATGGCTATTGGTGGCTATTGGTGGCTATTATATTCATGGCTATTGGTGGTTATTCTATTGATGGCTATTGGTGGTTATTCTATTGATGGCTATTGGTGGTTATTCTATTGGTGGCTATTGGTGGCTATTGGTGGCTATTATATTCATGGCTATTGGTGGTTATTCTATTCATGGTTATTCTATTCATGCCTATTGGTGGTTATTCTATTCGTGACTATTGGTGGTTATTCTATTCATGCCTATTGGTGGTTATTCTATTCGTGACTATTGGTGGTTATTCTATTCATGCCTATTGGTGGTTATTCTATTCGTGACTATTGGTGGTTATTCTATTCATGCCTATTGGTGGTTATTCTATTCGTGACTATTGGTGGTTATTCTATTCATGCCTATTGGTGGTTATTCTATTCATGACTATTGATGGTTATTATATTCATGTTTATTGGTGATTATTCTATTAACAACTATTAGTGCCTATTAAATTAATGGATATTGGTGGCTATTTTATTGATGGCTATTAATGATTATTTTATTGATGACTATTGGTGGCTATTTTATTCATGGTTATTGGTTGTTATTTTATTAATGCTTATTATATTAATGACTATTAATGGTTATTTTATTGGTGGATGTGGATGTTTATTAATTAGTATTATATTGATGGCTATTGGTGGTTATTTTATTAATGGTTATTGTTGATTATTCCGTTGTAAACCATTGGTTGTTATTTTATTAGTGGGAATTGATGGCTATTTTATCAATGATTATTGTATTATAAATCATTGTTGGTTATTATATGTTATATTACAACTATTGATGATTATTATATTATAAATTTTTGTTTGATATTCTATGTTATAATATCATAGGTTTTTATTTTTTTATTCTAAGTTACTTTTACTTTAGGTCATTATATATATATTTAGATTATTTTAAGTTATTATATTTATGATAAAATAATTTATAATAACATAAAGTAAAATAACCTTGAATAATTTGAAGTATAATTTGAAATAAAATATATTAATTTAAAATAAAGTAACCTAAGGTATAACCTAAAATTAGTTGAATAATTTAATTTAGAATAACTTAAAAGCTTATAATAATTTAGGGTACAATAATTTACAATAGCTTATAATAACATAAAATATAAGTTAAAATAATTAAAGTAGTTTAAAATAATATAGGGTATATCATAAAGTAACATAGATAGAATATTTTTAAAAAAGATAGAAATAAACCTATTTAGTATAATAAATTGTAATAGTGAATTATATTAAGTAGTAATGAAACATGATGTTTACATAGTGATATTATAATGAAATAATTTTCACCATGATGAAATCAATCAAATGCAATGAAGTTATTTCATTTTTAAAGTCCCATAATGATTTAAGCTAGTAAATTGCACCTCACTTTGGTAGTAGTGATGATGGATGTTTATAAAGTTCATAGACCAAAATTAACACCAAATGTTATAAAACTAAACATTTTTCAAATCATTTGGATCAAAAGGTGTTTGGTCCAACTATTTCAAGTTCATTTACAAAATCCACATTTGGCTTGTAGCATATTCTTTTGAAATTTGTATCTAAAACCAATGTTTTGTGAATATGCAAATAATTCATTCCCTTCTTACACCTATATGATAGTTAGAAAACCATGTATAATCATTTGAATTAAAAAAAAAACAGATAAATGATGAATTCAAACTTATAGGATCACTTTGATCAAAAATATTTCTATGAACAAACCATTAATTAATTTTTTTTTAAAAATCATTGAAGCATTATTTATTGAATGCTTCTTGATTTGATAATGGGTGTATGCATTCCTACTTGTGTAAATCCATATTATGTTATTTATGAGTTATAGTCAAGTTTAGAACATAATTTTTAAAATGTGTGTTGTAAGCCTTACAATTAGTTGCATAATGGGCAAATGTGCGATTCCATTAAGTGATATTGTTTTTAAAAATATAAATAATTCATCCTTTAAAAAAATGATCCAATAAAAATAGTGCTACCTTTGAGGTGATATGACATATCATAGTGAAGATTAAAGGAGTTCTATACAAGGGGATAGAGGAAGACAAATACCAAAATGACAAATGATAGCAATAACAATTAACATAATAATTATTTTATGAAAATTCCAAAAAAAAAAAACTCACATCCATTACCATGTAAATTTGCAAGCAACCATAAATCAACTAATGATATATGAGATGCCAATATTGTAATTAAGAAAAAAAAATACAATGAATTTTGACTTGAATTTTGATCAAATGTTTAAATAATATAATAAATGATTCTCCAATGCTCAAAAAACAAATTGTTAAATTTATTTTTGGGCAAGTTTTGCCTTTTTCCTTTCTTTAATGTTTTCTCTAAAGTAAAACATACATTTTCAAATTCCATTTCTATTTTCCTTAACAAAGATATTTTTATATATATTTTTATGATTTCTTCTATGGAAAAAAATCATTAAGTGACATATTTTACCATATTTTCACCCATTACTGAATTTGATGTTGCATATTTATGCATTTAATAATTGGAGGAAAATACATAATCAAAAGCATAAAAGGATGATGTGATGTTAGATGTTTCATTTTATGCCTTATTTTTAATGTTTAAAACATTGATTTGCATCAATGCATCATAATCATTAATGTTGTCCATACTTTCTGAATGCCCCACGTGATGATATAATCTACAATGAAATCACCTTTGAAGAAATTGGGTTAAACAAGGGATGCACTTCAATTATTAAATTCGTAATGTAACATGAGGGAATTCCATTGACCCATAGATGTTTGATGGTTAAAATATCAAACATTATGATTTAAATTTTTTACTTGTTTAAAAGTTGTCGATCATGAATATCATGTCCTTATCCAAGGGATGTGAAAAATGACATATGAAATGAGCTGTACATGTGATTCAAAAAAATAAAATTACATATGATATGTTTTTGATAATGTTACAAATGTCTTAAGTGTTGCAAAAAAAATGGTTTAAATTGTTATTGTGATGTGATTAAAGATTATGAAAGTTTAATGAAATTTGAAAATAAGTTGATTTCAAATATCAACAATGTGTTTGTGATTTTATAAATCATCAATTGTGAATGAGTTCTAATGAAAAATTTATGACGAAAATTTATTAAAAAAATCAAAACTCTTAAAAGTATATATATAATGTGCAAAGATTGAATACAAGAAGACTTATCCTTAAAAAATGAAATATTTTAAATGTCAAATTTATGAAGGCATGCATAAAAAGATTTAACAATTCAATTTTGTTGATGTGAATAAATCACACATCTTTACCACACGATGAATTTGAGTGAAATTAAAAATTAATTTGATTTATAAAAAAATAAAATACATATCAACATTCATTTTGGATGTAATTTCAAGTGAAAAACATACATACATATACATTTTTTGAATAACCTTATCTATTCATTTAGTAAAACAATGTTTTTTTTTCCAAATTTTTGTTTCATGTGAAATGTATATTTAAAAAAAATTGTAACACATGAATTTCAACATTATTTTGATCATATTAAGATGTTACATATGCTAAACATGATAATGACAAAAGTGATCAATTGATAAATGTATAACAATTTATTCATAAAACCAATATTACATAACAAAGTGAAACAAAATAACATATTGTTAAGCCCAATGAAATTGTGTGATTAATTAAAATCATGAGAAAATCTAAATGAGTTTTCTTATGATGTTCATATACAAATTGTCTTGCGAAGCAAAAATTAAGGTATTGGTTGAAAGTTTAAACAATTTAAATTTTTAAAGATGATTTTGCACAAAAAAAAAGGTTAAAATAAACTATTATCCATTATATTGGGCATGATGCTTTAACATTATGAATGAAAGACATGCATAAATATGGTTTTAAATCAAATCAAAATCAAAATAATCATTGAAATTTTCTATATCAAAATTTGCATGAAATCTTATAGCAACATTTGTTTAATGTGATAATCATATATTCACATGAATGGACTTACATGAAGTCCATATGTTTGATGAATTTTAATATATTATGAACACAATTTTTATTTAAAAAACACGTATACATTCATGGGGTTTCCAAAAGTATTACATTGTTTTCAATGTGAAAGCAAAAATAAACGCCTTAAGTTCAAGCCTATAATGTGGCATTTGCCATTGCTCACATATCTTATTAAATATTTTCAATAACAAAATTTATTCAAAATACAATAACTGTTACATTGTTGGTTTAAACCAACGTTAATAAGTTTAGACCAATATTATTATGAATTCTCGGTCAAGTTTTGAGATATCTAGACTACAATTTTGCTATAACTAAATTTGAATCTAGACCATGTAATCACCCTCTTCTTGAAACCCAAACCTTTTATATCCCTTTTAAAGAAGTCCATACTTTCTATAGCATAAAGCCAAGACCCAAGACTTGCTTTTGACGCAGGTTATTAGTTTTGATCAATTATACACATCAAATAATACATAATCTTTTATCTTTAGCATTGTGCACCAGTTCAACAAAACTAGTACTATGAGTAATTTCAAATTTTAGTTGTTAAGAACCTCCCCTACATCATTACTAAATCACTTGGTGCACCCCCTACTCATTGAAAGCTTTCTAGTGATACCAAAACACAACACGATCAAGGCTCCATGGTTTGGGAAATCTCAAAAGTGACAAAACTACCTTCCTCAATAATAGAAAAAATAAAATGAGTGAAGCATAAGAAAACAATATTCCCAAAAAGTTGTAACACTCAATTCTGAAATACCTCACCTAAAGACCCTACTATAACAAATGAAGTGGCTTTTACTCACACCAAGTGCAAAACAGATAAAAGTTGAATATACTTATCAAAACCTATATGCATATCTTGTACCATGTTTAGATTCAATTACCATGTCACATGAATTGAACTCATAGGTGCCAACCTAAACACCAAAAATTGAAGCAATTTTCCAACTCAAGATATTAATGTTATTTAGACATCAATTTGTGGGAAAATTTCAATTGAAATACTTTGAATATTACCCTTGCAATACCTTGTTCACAATCAACAAAATATTAATTTTGTGGTCATCGCTTGGTCACCTATTTTGGGTCCATCAATTGATAACCACAAAATATAGAATAACCCACAAATCTTCTAAAATTTGAAATCATTTCCTATATGAAAGTCCACCACTAAATTCTCTCCATGTCCAAAAAAATGAAGACCCCACCAAAAAATTCAGATAGTTTACTTGGATCAAGCTAAAAAGGATAGGAGCACCAACAAGGAATTGGGTTTAAAACAAACCCACGAGGAATCTTTCTTTATCCTCATATACCATGAATATTACATGAAAATTCAGACAATCTCAATGTTGCACCACTGTTTCCAGAGCCAAAAATGGCATCCCAAAGTGGATGTTCTTGGAAGGTTTGACAGTGCATCTCTCAAGTGCCACTTGCAAAAAACTTTGACATGAGTTGGCTTGCCTAAAGTAGAATGATAGTATTCTCACAAGGCAACAACATCCATCTTCCGAGAGGAGACTTCCAAACGTACCGACATCCATACATGGCATGCACGTTGTACACTCTTTGAAAGCTCCACAAAGAAGACCTTTGCCCAAGGCTCAAATGAGGCTAATGGGCTTAGCTCACTTGGCACGGAGAAGCTGAAATCCATACAAAAAGAACAGAAATTACCACCAACCATATCAACAAATGCTTCTGGTCCTGAAACATTACATGCAAACAGTCTCTTGTTCAAAGCTAGTTGAATTGTTTTTGCATCATTCAATTTCAAGCTAATAGATGACAAAATGTTTGTGTTCTTGAAATGGCTCACCCATTGCTTACATCAACAGAGTTGTGCAATCCACAGTTACCCATATTGCTTCATGATTGAGATCCTACTCTGCACTATGAAACACAATAAGATGTTTTGAGATGCATGTATTCAGCACCTCCTAGAGTGTGTAACAAGCCTTAGAGAATACTTTCAGTTCACTGAGCTTTGGTTGTGTATAAAGATGTAGTGGCTAACCTCAGAAGCTCATCTTCATCAAGAAGCATCTCAGCATTGCCTTCAGGCTTGATTGTACCTGGTAGTATACTGAGCCAGTCAAGTCTTGAAGTTAGCCAATATAGAATGTCCTATGAACCAGATGTTGATTTGCAGAATCTAATACCATCTTAGATATTGACAGACATCAAGATCAACTTGGCAGAACAGAATGCAACTGTCCATGAATTACACCAAGAGATCTCCTTCTTTGACTTATGAAGGTCTACAATGAGACAATCATGGAGCACAGACCTGCTTACAAGAACCTGGTAAAGATGAAGTGTTCCTGCAGCCAAGCAACGTCCTGCATGTGATGCCCTTTCTCTCTTAAATATATACACCACTGGGTAGCCTAGTAACCATCTGTCAGACCACACACAATTTGTTGTAACTTTGAGTATATCTTACAAAGAAGCTGCTCATCTATAAACTGGAGCTACCTTATGGTAACACATGCTTGAGTGCAGTGGAGGCTGTAAGTTCAGCATCTGATTTCTGACATTCCTGTTTGCAGAGGATCTTCTTCAAAAACCAGCCAACAAATGAAGAATGCAAATAGGGCAAAAGGCTGCACCCGTTTTGCGCACCCATTTAGTGTTGGCAGCAGGATGTCAGAGCTGCTTAGAATGCTACCTGCCTCCAGCATTGGCAACTTGTCTTCAGCTTCTTTATGTCTGCTTGGTTCTTCGGTGTTGAAATTGGAATGGGCCAAAAGGAGAGAAGACAACTGATTTTTCACAACACAGAGATGCTTCACAACTATCTCGTGTTCAGCTTGGCACACTCTCTGTTACAAGAAACCAAATCTTAGTTTCAAAGAACCCTGTAGTCCGCAACTATGTAAAAGTAATTGCAACCAAATTCAAGTTGGAGCACAGTAATCAAAGAATTTCTGTCTGAAACCTGATAAATTGTTGGAAAACAAAAACCCTAGCCTCAATTGCATACTGTACCTTAGGCAAATCCTCATCAAGGCTGACAAACATGATTTGACAACTTGCATTCAAGCTTTGCTCCATAAAGTCCAGCATATAGAGAGGGTGAACTAAGTATGCACACCCTTCCATGTTGAGTACCCGCAACAGAACCATTTCTATCACTTCCTGGAACCAATTTTCTCACATCATCAGTGCCAAGATCGTCAAGTCTGTAGTTACAACTCATGTTAGGCATGCACATCTCATGCCAAACGTATCTCTGATGATATCCCTTCGTAGATACAATATGTCAGCCACATGGCCTGCTTCAAGCAATGGAAAAAATGAAGCTTGAACCCATTTGCACTGGGAATGGACACAAAGAATCTGATCAAGCACGAATCCTTCTCCTTGGGACAGGACACAAAGAATCTCGAAATCTAAGATAGGTCCTTCAGTTGACAACCTGTGATAGATGCTGAAGGAGATCGCAGAATTGCCGCAAAAAGGGAGGATTGTAAGGCAAATAGTCAAGCAAAACCACAGATCTAATCCCCGTGCTCACTGCCAGTATGTCTGCAAGCCAAGCCAAGCCAAGGCAGAGACTTGTGGTTCAAACTCCAGGCCGACAAAAGAAAGGCGCAGGAAAGAGAGAAGGCAAAGGGGCATAAGGTATACCAAGGGCAAGACGGCGCCGCACTGATGCTCGCAGGCGCAGTTTCATTTGCGATACTTGCTGCTGCAGGCTGTCCCACAGATGCTTCATTTTTGTCCCCAAAAACCTTTTGTACACTTCTTCGCGTTGGATTTTCTTATGTCGCTGCGGTGGGAAAATTCGCCAAAACAAAAGAACAAACTGCCTGGTGCCGCCGCTTCCAAAAGTTTAGAAACTTTGGTAGTTTCATCCCCGCGGAATTCTTTCCATGGCGTTGGAGCGAAAGCTGGTTGCACCGATAGGTACTTTTGTGCGGCGGTGGGCCCCTGAAAACATCCAATTACGCTCGGAATACTGAAGGAAAGCGATGTTCGAAAGTGATGAGAATTCCTCACGGAGAATAGAATGCGTCACAGCAAAGTGTGGGTGAAGCTGAAAGGAGAATCAAGATGACAGAAGAGAATGCTGGATCAGCGAAGTAAGGGGAGCCGCCAAAGGAGGATAAGCACAAAAACCTGCGAAGGAGATTCGAGAAGCTCTCCAGGAGGGCATAAGTTAGGAGGTGCTACAAGATTGCAGATTGGTTTGGGCCATGGCAGCAGCAGCAGCATCTCAATGCTTCTTATCAGGTGTGCCTATTCATTTCAGCTTGGAACCATGGAGCTGTGGCAAGATGAACAAGAGAGAAAACAAGCTGGGGAGGTTGAGAGTCACGTCCAGGCATAGTTGGTGGGGGAGGGCACGTGCACGACAATGTCTCTTTCACTGCAAAGGCATTCTACGAAGGAGTTCTATTTGCTTCATGGCATTTTCTCCTTTGCCCGGTATACATCCCTCTCCCTTCTTCTTCAATTGTCCATGCTTTCAACATCAACTTGATACCAAATGGTTTCCTGAGGGTCTTACTGGAGACTGTTGAGAGCATAGTTGATGGTTTCAGATTGATTGTAGATTCTGAAATGGTCTGAGAAGCCAAGAATTGAGACAGATACTTTCTATTTTCCCAAGCTTTTCTTATTGGTCTATTGGATGGAATCTTGGTTGTTTGTTGTGTCAATCCAGATTTCTCACATTCAATTGTTGTTGTAGATGCAAATTGCTGCAGTTGGATTTGTGTATGATTTTTTTGGTTTATTGCTTGTTCATTATGATGTTCTAAAATATGCAAAAGTGGAATCTGTCTGAAGCAGCTGTAGCATCAGATGCTGTAGTGTCAGATGTGGAGGCACATATTTCTCTAGCTTTCAGTACCGGTCGACTTGACCTCAGTTACCATGGTATGTTTGCTCATTACACATTGCCCTTTCATGAGCTTTGCAGCATTGGATCAACTTGTCGAGGCCTGTGCATCAGTGCTGTCTACGGTAGTAATCCCTGGTCCTCTGGAAGAATGGTAGCTCAAAAGCTCATGTGTGAGGATTTCAGACAAATCCCAGAGAATGTTTGTGGACAAAAATATTTGAACTTTTCTGATGCACTCCTTTGGCACATAAATTCTTCCCCAAATGTGACATCAAGCATCAAACAAGTCCCTTACCAGATTTATTTGTATCCCGAACCATGGGCATTCATGCTTGTATGTCTTTTCTATTCAATTTTCAGGACTTGAGGAGGTGCCATTGCGAGTATTCCAAATTGTTGATCTTGTAGATCTCTCCCTAGCTGGAAATAAGATCAGCAGCTTACCAGATGATATCAAAAATCTTGTTAATGTATGTTTCTTTTCTCCAAGCTTTGAAACTCTAAACCCTAACTATAAACCCATAAGATGATACAGTTGAAAATGGAACCTTGCAGTTGTCTGAACAATTTCCTTTCTGCTCCCTTGCATAGTCATTTCACTCTGTTTTACCCCATGATAACACTCTTCTTGCTACATCTTCAGTTGATGGCAACTGTTCTTCCAGTTGTTAACTGGTGAAAATGTGGGATAGTACAGTTGCGCAGGCTGGGTTTAGCAGGCAACAGACTGCAGGAGCTACCAGCAAGCATAGGCGATTTGCAGCAACTAGAGGGTCTTTGGATTACTGGCAATATGCTTCACTCTCTCCCAGCTGAGGTTTCCCTCAATTGCATAACAGAATGGTGTGTCATTCTGCAATGAAATTTGCAAGTGAAGTGTGACAGGAAAGTTGCTGTGTGTAAGTGGTCTCTGCACTTGACATGGATTTTTGAGAAGTGACAAGAGTAAGGGCTTGGGTGATACAGATAGGAAATTTGAAGCACCTGCGGATGCTGGCACTTGATGGCAATAAGCTATCCAGCCTTCCTGAGTCTATCTCTGGGTTACAGGAACTCCAGGTGTGCATGAATTGCCCTGTTAGTCACCTAAACATAAAGAAGCCTTGCCACACAGGTCATTAATGAAAACTCTTGGTACTCAACCCTTAATGAGTATGCAAAAGTATGACTAGTACTGTACCTCATCTGGAATTTGCATCATAACACCACACATATCAAGGAAAGAAATCATGTACCACTAGCTTCAAGTTTCTGTTTGTCTCATTGTATGTACTTACCCTTTTGACGTTTTATTTTCTAGTAAGGACCAATGTTGTAAGCTACTCTGTGTCCACTGTGAGTTCCAGGTCTTGTCTGTTGCTGGCAACAATCTACAAGAAATCCCAGCTGGTAAGCTGCTGTCTCTCATGTCCTTGATTTCAGAACCCACCTCACGATACTCAGGTTTTCCGTCTCTGACAAGGTGCAGCACATGGCAAGTGAGAGAACATCTTTGTTTGCAAGTCAAAACCAGAGAGGGGAACATTTTTGGCAGTAGTTCTGTGATTCCTCTCACTATTCCTTAACCCTGCTACATACTCCACTATATTTGGATCATATTGACAGGATTGAAAAGGTGAATGATGGCACCATAACAAAATATTGAAATGCACCACAGGTATTGGAAGCCTGAAGGTATTGAAAGTTTTGGCTGCACATGGGAATCAATTGCAATGGCTACCTGATGCTCTGACTCAACTTTCATCCTTACAAGACCTTTGGATTCAGGCAAGCATCCCTTCACCTCTTGATCCTGCAACACCTCTCAGCATTTTTTGGATGATGTGGTCTTTCTTTGAGATATCCCCCCTACTAGAACCCGTGCTGTGAGTTTTATTAGTGGTATACAGACTCAAATTCACTGGCTGAACTGCAGGGCAATAAACTAAAGGCTCTGCCAGAGAATTTGGGTGGATTATGCTCATTACAGCAGCTGTCACTAGCAGACAATCTTCTTGAAGCTCTGCCTGAATCCATTGGACAGCTCCTTGCTCTCAAGACACTTTGGTTGTGAGTGATTTCGTCACCCTCTTTGAGTGCTTGTGGTTGGGATATCCCTCTCATTAGGTGACATTAAGGGTATTGAACTGGGATGCCTCAGGTATGGCAACAAGCTCAAGAGAGGTCCAAGGAGCCTTGCAACAATGAAAAAGCTTTTGCATGTGTGGCTCGAGGTGGGCTACTTGCTTGTAGAAGGTGTCCTTCATTCTATTGTTCCTCCTCTCCACCTCAGATTGAACTGATGACCTCAACTAAGGATTTTATCCCATCTTTGCAGCTTTTCCTTATTTTTGCATCTAATGAGGAAAGTTTGATGGACATGCCAATGTAGATGTTTAGTATCTGCAAAATATCTTAGTTGGGGTATTAGCAGAGTGGATGTTAATACCATGTTACAACTCCCTATCCTTGTGGGGGCTCCTGCATTCACTTTATCCAAATGTGAAGTTGACTTGTATTGTTATTTGAACAGAGCAACACAGTTTTCAAGTTCCTGAAGAAACCAAGCATGTATGTGTTTAATTTTTGGTCTTGGGTCTTGAATAGAGCAATCCACTGGAAGGCCAGTATTTGAGGGACATTTTACCAACAATTCCTCGCTTAAATGCTTTTGGTGTCACTTCTGATGTGGTACATTGTTTCATCATCCCTGATTGTTTCAAATGACCTTTTGCTAGGGCACATTATATTCCTTGTGATGATACAAAGGTGCTGTAACACTGACAGCATACTCATTATGGATTTTATTGTTTTAATTGAGTAAATGCTTGTAGCTAGTAAACAAAAGGGCCATTATGATTTATGAGCTTTGAGTATTCCATGCAGATGGAATGTATTGTGTGAGGACAATGCTGGTAGATATCTCATTTGGAATTAGGCAATTCTTTTCTTCTTGTTGCATCATCTGCAGGTACAAGTTGACTCTGGTGTGTTCACCTTGCAGGAATTCCTTGAAGATATTCCTGAAGTAATGAAGAATGTTGTTACTGTGACCAAGATTGCTGGATCAGGTGCTGCACAGAGCTGTGGGGGCTACTTCAAGGTACTGTAACATCCCCCTTAAGATCTTCCACCAACCACGAATGGGCTGAATGGGCAAGGATACTTGCTGAACATCAGACCACACAGTCTTAGTGTCCAGCTGGTATCCTCATATATGTTATAGTCTTTAAAAATACTGGTCCATGGTTATTATATCCTCTGCATCACAACCTTGGAAGTCCTGTATCTGTTCTGTGCCACAGCTTCAGCAGTGGAACCCACAGGAAAAATCAGATATCATTGTTGTGGCTTTTGGGAGTGCCCCCGGTGTGCCCAATTGGTGAGTGCTTTCATAACCTTTAAACATTGTGTCCCTTCTGTTAGTTGATAAAATACTGGAAATGTGCAGGTTGAATCCAACCTCTTGTTTGTGGTGTGAGTGCAAGTCAAGATCTAAGATGACTAGCAGAGGGCTATTGCAACAACCTGTTGTTTGTTGCCACCATCATAGAATACTTTGTTGGAGTGTCACACTGTGGCCAAGTCATTGAAACATCAACCAAATACTTGGCAAACCTGTTCATTTGGTGAATTGTCCATCTCTTGATTGTGGACTTGCTTACAGTGATGTACATCAATGACCAGGGGAGGAGTTTTACGAAAAGCCAAGATGGAGATTAGAACACAAGGGTCAATCTCTGTGTTTGATACCCTTTATGTTGTGGATAGCCAGCGCTCATGGTACACACATGAGGATTGCTGGGAACTGGACAGAAGCAATGCAGAAGAGAAGTGTCAGCAAGCAGGGCCCCAACAACCAAGATTAGGGGGATACTACCAAATGGAGTTGGAAATCTCTTTGAAATCATACAAGCATGTAATCATGCTTGGTGATTCAATGGGTGCAAGTGCTGCTCTCTTGTTCTCTCGACTGGCCACTTCAGTCCTTGCCTTCTGCCCACAGGTATTTTCTGTTGCTGTATTTGGTGTCTATGTTTGTGCTTATTTGAGCATTAAACCAAAACTCCAAGTGATTGGGACTCATGACCACCTTCCAAGTGGTTGTTAGTTTCAATTCACCACTAGGTCATGCTAGTTGTTACCTGCAATAGCCAACCCAAATATAGTAGGGTCACTGGACAAACTGTTCATCAATAACAAGTGCAGGTGTCTAGACATTGAAGCTTGGAGGAAGATCATTGGCTCTGTTACGGTATTTTGAAAGTGTTCATCTGCAAAAGGAAGTAGTTGCCCCAAGGGTGAATAGTCACTTGTAGAGTTGGCAAATTTCACATTATTCTTTCTCTTCTTTCATTCACTTATTTGCCTTCATTCACTTATCACTCTTTTGGGAGATGAAGGGTGCTGTTGAAGGTGAGGAGAGTTGTAAAAGCTGTGTCATGCCCAAATATAGTTGCCATTCCACACTGCACCATTTTTTCCATCTGGGATCTGTATTGTCGTAGGTAGCATATTTGGATGCAATAGAACTTGTGTTACATAATTTCCTGCAGCAGCCCTTGGATGCTCTCCTGAAAACTAGTCCTCACAAATCTTCATGGGAATGACATGACTTCTTTTGCACTACATTTGTAAGGTGGTCTTATTTAAAGTTTTGGCATGTATTAGGTGGATCTCAGCACATCTTCAATCAGGCCTGGCCAAGATGATGCATGGCTGCAAGCATTTCAGCAGGAGATTCTGCAGGCTGTATCTGCCTCATCTGCTAAGATATGTGTGCACTGTGGTACATGGTCACATGATATTGATCAGGCAAAACTTCTACCAGCCTCAAAGGTTGTCACTTGTGCAGACTAAGAATCTCAATTAGATTGGCAACTTTTAAATAGTGTCAAATTTTCAGAGTTTCTGAACCAACTGCGGTTTAATGACTAGTTTTATAACAGAATCAGTTAAGGTTCACAGTGATATGCAATGGACCAGGGAAAATACTCATGCTGTAAGCACCCTTTTTTCTGGTATGCTCTTTTCATATTTACTTACATATTATAGCATATGCATCTATGGCAGGTGAAACTGGAGGTGCATAATGTGGATGATCACCGTCTTGCGAAGGAGCTTGACACACAAAAGAAGCTTGTCAGCCTTGTACTTCAGGAGATAAATGAGGCAAACCTTGCATGTACAACTTAAGCTGTCATGTTGATAGTAGATGATCAGACACATGTTGCTCAATTGATTCCATAGATTATTTGCCATTCTCTGAGATGCATGCATGCATTTTTTCAGGAAAGTTTGTTTCCAGCCTAAATAAAAACAATACCTGAGATATTCCCAAAGCAACCCTCCAGATAACCCAGATGTGGCGAACATTGGTTGCACAATCCTCAATATTTGACTGAGTAAATGTTTTTATGTAGTCTAGACGTCAAAATTGTGTTCATGTCGGAAGATTGACTGGTCAACTACCATTCACACATTAGATCAGTAGAACCTAACCATAGAATACTTCAGCCAGTAGAGCACCAACTTCTGTACCACTCTAGTGATAAATAGCAGTAGACTAAACAATAAAGCCATAAACACAGCTGTGGTGTACAAAACAAATGGCTGGATTCCACAAACCAGTAAACAGTCGTCGAAATCCTCCAAAAGTTACTTTACATCCGTGGTGCTGCAGCAGAACCCACCAGCAAATTCAGCACATCAAACATGACACATAGCACTCACAGATCCTTTGTGCAAATTGCTCAAGTCAAGTTAGTTAAATTTTCTGGAATGTTAAATAGCTTCAAGAGGATCCAAGAGCAAGGCAACAACTTTGCATTAAAAGTGTCTTTTACCTCCACCAAGGGTAGCTTCAGGTAGTCGCTCTATGGAGTACCGGTGTTGTGTAATGTACATGATAGGAACACCAGGAATCTGCAAGAGAGCAAACCATCAGATCAATCCCTGGCACCTAGTCTAGAAAACATGTTGCACTATGCCCCATGCCAAAAACCAGTCCTGTAACTCTAGAACAAGTGTGCCATTACAACACAATTTACTAAAGAAAGCCAAAACAAAGCCTAACAAAGCCCATGTAGAAAAGTCTGCTGTAGGTGAACATTGGTTACCTTGCGAATGCGACGCTTCAAATCTCGATCACAAGTGGCCACAATGTAACACTTATGCTGCAAGCCAACCATATCTCACTGGTTCAGTCAAACTAGACGTCACTAGTAGGAAAATTGGTAGAAACACTGGAAACTACAAAGCAGTTAGCTATCTACAATCCAAAATTGTAGTCAGTTAGAGAAAGGATACAGGAAATATGGGGTGGACCTACTTGGGTAACACGTTCAACAAGACAGTCATCAGCATATGTGCCCTTGTGAGTACATGGCAACCTGTCGAATCGTGGGTCCTTCGCAATCCTGTTATACATGTTCAAACTTCAGAACTGTTCCAAGCACCACAAATCAACACTAACAAACAATACAACATATACACAGACAAGGACTCCAATATGGCAAACAAAACTTCACCCACCACACTGACATGTACAAAGAGAATTTTTCAAACAAGTACTGTAGTCTATAAGACAACAATTGGTGCTCAACCAGGCCACTACTGTGACCAAAAAACAGCTTCCAAAGAAGCTATCACTTTGCAGAGCACCTTTGAAGCATTGTTGTTCAAAGAATCTATTTTACAAGCAACACCACATGAACTGAAGGAAACACCAGATTGAGGGAGGCAATGTGATCAGAGGACTTTCCTACCTCAAAGCAACACGATACTTTTGACCCAGCTTTTCAAGCTCAGCCATGACACAGTCTGTGATGCATGGAGTACCTGCTTTCCATGCCATACAGCCCCTTTGTATGCATTGCAAAGGCCATAGTAATAAGACAAAAAGGTGAATATTGCTTGAAACTCTTCGTGTGATCCACTTACAACAAAATCATCCTAGGCCCAAACTCAACAGTGGGATCCAATCATGACACTGAAGGGACAGATCTGATACTTACACTTGGCATACAAACAATCCATCATTGCCTTCTCCAAGTCCAACTGCAAAACATTGTAGATAGAAAGCTTTCATAGTTAAAATACATTCAACATGATCATTATTGGTAGAGACATACACAACAGTGGATTTCATAGGTTGAAAAAAAGGCCATATGGTTTGCTTGCCCATGTGCGAAATTCAATCTGTGAATTGGTTACAATGAATAGAAAAAAGGAGTCCTGGGGAAAGGAGAAGGTTCAGAACAGGAATTCACAAACAACTACAAGATTTGCTGAAATACAATTAAGCGAAAGAGAGAACTAAATGTGTATGAGAAAACAAAGTGCTATCTAGCAGACAAACCTTGTTTTGAATGGAGAAGTTGATGAAGTTTGTATCCACCAGCACCTGATATGGTGGACCTAGTGCAGTGTTGTACTTGAAAAAAAGCGCTGAAGAAGTGTTGGGTCTGCAAAACATTCAACCACACTTGCTAGTCCCACTTAACATATCTAGCTTCAAAGACTGTGGCCACAAGACATTTGCACTAGCTTTGGACTGATGAAGAACAGTAGTATCTTCCAGGGAAAGTGTTCCATTCTCTCTCCACAAATGCACATATCACTGGATAATACCTCCTCAAAAAAGCTTGTCTGTTCTCTATACATTATACAATTATGAACTGCCCATGTATTCAGAGACAAGGATCAAAATTTCAGTTGATTGAGATTGCCTCCCCTCTTACATACTTCAAAATTTCAACTAAAAATGCGGTATTTCTTTTGACCTTGAACCAATAGGCTTTCCCTCCTGCCCAAAGTCCATAAGTAGCGAAGGATGTGAAGGCAGATGTGCACAAATACTGAGCTCTTGCCTCTCACTCCAGTAAACTTTGCAAGTATCAAGCTTCATACCTCAGAAACTCAACGATCGGCCAAAAATTGAGTATGACCTACAGGGAAGCTAGGATTCAACAAACGAAATTGGCGCAAAGAATTTCAGGGTCTGGGCACGTACACATTTCTTGGGAGTTTCTCTTTCTCAGTATTTTTCTTTGTAGGATTGAGCACATCCTCTTTATACCTGCAAAGCACATACGCGGATCCAACTATACCTCATTACCAAACTGACAGATGTTTCCTTCCAAACCCCCCTAAGAGAAAGAAAAACAGAGACTCGCACACAAAGTATAGTCAGATGCCCAAATCAAAACACGGAAGTGCATTGGCGAAAATTTGTACAGATTTTGGATTCCTCACCGAGAACAACGCAGACACACACACAAAGCATAATGGTGACTGGTAGCGGAAAACTCACTGCTTCACAGCACGAGGCGTTAGCATGCGCTTCATCTGCGCAAATTTTCTAGTCTTCTTCGCCTTACCCATTTCGCTAAATTCTGTAGCCTCAAAGCGCAGACCGACGCTCGAATTGCAAACCAACGATCAAGCGCACGACGCACCAGAGATTCACACTCCCTCGTACTCTCGAGAGGATGGGATACGGGCTCAAGCAATTAGGGTTTAGGGTTTAGGGTTTGAGGGACTGGGGTTGTGGGTAATTCGCAACTACGGGCAGGACCTCTCAAAACATTCAGGCCTTGCCCGCATGTGCCTTGCCCCAAACTTCTTCTTTGTGTTTAATCTGTACAAAGCCATTAGGGCAAACTATGCAATCCACTCAGAGTTCCATGGGCAAACATGGTGAAGATTTATTAATTTTTAAAAAACTCAGAGTTAGCCATATCTTGGGGAGTGTATAGATATTTTGAAATAGATGACCAAAAAAATAAAAATATAAGAAAGGATATTTTCAGAATTGCATGAATATGCTTTAATTTATATCATAAAAATAATTTTGTCTATTGATCTATCCAAGTTGTTCATAATTCATATCTACATGGAAAGTTTTCCAATGCCTTTTCAAAGTTACTTATATAGACCTACACCTCCCTTTTATAGACAAAGACAATCAAGGTTTCTTTTCTTTTCTTTTCTTTTCTTTTCTTTTCTTCACCCAATTTTTTGATATTAATAATTTGGCAAATTTTTTCAAATTTTAATGAGAAAAAGTTGACAAACTTAAAGTACAAAAACAAAAGTTCCCATGTCATTTTTGTTGAAAAATAAATTATTGAAGAACAAAAACACTAAACATAATGTGGTCAATGCTTTTGATGTTAGGGAGTTGAATGAAATTTTAGTTGACTAAAAAGTATTAAATGTGGTTTCGTTCTATCTTTTCATTTCTTGTCACACAAACTTGTGCCTCAATAAATCAACATTGACTTAATCTTGATATCATATGATTAGTGTTACAAGATGATACAATGCAAAAATCAATACAAATTGTTGTAAACATGAACCTATAGTCTATGACCCAACATTGTCTCAATGATAGAACAATAAGGTCATTTACAACATATACTCTAATGCATTGTTAATGTTCATTGAAACCCAAACTTGAATCAATGTGGATCAAGTTCAAATCAACCAAGAAAATTGTATCTATGTTTTAAAATCAATAATACGTCATTATCAAATAATTGTAATTGCGACACATACCCCATGTTAGTAGAAAAAGTATTGTAGACACATTAATTTGTTAGTTTTTGGCATTGCAATGAACCTTCACCTAGATCATGTTCATCAAAATATTGCCATGCCCACATTAGTTTAATGGTCTTTTGATTTTGCATTAACATTCACATAAACCATGTCCATAAGGATAACAATGCGCTTGGAATGTATCAATGATCTTTTAATTTTGATTTAAGGGAACTTTTATCTAAATCTTGTGTATTTTTTGCAAATTTCCAATATCAAGAAATTTCAATAAAATCAACGTGAAAATCATAAAGCAATATGTTTGTGCAGAATCCATGAGCTTAAAAATGTAAAAATGACACAATAAATATATGTTATTTTTATATAAATGGTTTGTTCTTTCTATTTATGATGTTGTGATGTGAAATACATACAATTTACATTTTAATTAAGTTCATGCAATTATCATGATGTGAGTTTTGTGTATTAACATGAACATTTAGGTATGTCATTTTTTTAAAAATGTTTCATATGTTTGAACATTTAAATATTGAATATGTACAAATATTGTTCATATTAACCATAGGATGGGATTCATGCAATATTTTGTACAAACTTATGAATTTTGGTTAGTTTGTGATGTTGACTTTGCATTGAATAATCATTTAAACCTTATATACAAAAAACAACATTACATCTATATTGTTGTAATGATTTTTGACTTTACATTAAACATTCGCATAAATCATGTTCACATATACAACACCAAATCAACATTAATTTGAATTAAATTTCATTAACATCAAAGTTATTTGTAAAGTCATGTGAATTAACAAGAAGCACTAGTTTTGTGAAAATGGATGTGTAACCCAAAATCAAACGTAAAAAATGAGGGAGGGTTTTCAAAGGGGCATGAAATTTAATTTTGGACTTGAAGTGGGGATCAAAATAATTTCACGCTATGTTTGTGCCCATTGAAAAAAAAAATCTCAAAACAACCATTATTACAAAAAAAGGTTTATTCAACTAAAAAATCTAGTAAAAAAGGACCCAAAAAAGGTAGGTGTTAAAAAACCATCTTGTATGTGGACAAGTTGATTTGGACCATGTTCATTATAATTAGGTGATTTTTTTTACCAAATCCAAGTTGGCAATTTTGACTAATATAAATGTGATATGTTTCATTTATCAAATGAATTAAACTATAAAATATTGTTGGCACCAAGTGTGGCAAGGAAGCAATTTGCATTGGAATTTCATGCCTAAGCAAAGTGTTGGTTGCAACAATGTTGTTGAACTCAAAGACTTAGCAACATTGTCAAGTGCAAAGACCTTTGAAATGTAAAAGCTTTTATAGGTGTTTAACATTAAAGATTCACTCAAATAGCAAGTGAGGATTAAAACTTTAGGATATGCTTGAAAGTGGAAGAGTGATGGTGCGTCTAAAAGAATCCAAGGCAAGTGACAAAGACCAATACATCTTCTACAATTGTTGTTTTCATGAATTTTCTATATGGAAGGCTTGCTTATTGTCATTATGGTCTTGATCAATTGTATGTTGCAAGTTTTGTAAATGGATGCATTTGTGGATAAACATTATGTGTGGATGCACTACATAGTTCATGATTAATTGTATAATCCATTTACGTGTGCATGCATTATGTAGTGAACTTGTAGTAATGCCAAAGTTGCTATTAACCTTTAACCTAGAATGTGCATTTCTAGAAAACAACTTAGAAAATTAAGCCTCTCCTTGCAACCTTATTTCCACTTCTCCTTTATGTGATTGTGATAGGCTAGATTTTATTGCGCCTACAACTCCACTAGAACCCATCATTACTTTGGCATCTATAATGAGTGAATAAAGATTGGTATATGGTTGTTGGTGATAGTATGGGGTGGCATGCCCTTAAGATTGTCAAAGGTAACAACCTTTCTTATTGTAAATCAATCATTTAACTACGGATTAAAAGGTGTTATGTCAAAAAATGATCACACATTGAATTTGACATTTTGAATTCTTGTTTGCAAATGCCCAATTTAGGGTTACCCAAAGTTTAAAAGCCAAATTGCACCTATGTAACATTTTGTAGTTAATGAGGTTTAACATGACTTTTGGTTTACAAACGAATTTTTTAAAAAAAAAATTTACATCTTTGAGAAACATTCCATTTACTCTTGCATCATTTATATTATCCTCAATAGGCATCATTGGATGTTTTGGTTTGCAGTTGAAAGGGTTAATATTTGATACTTAATTTAAAAACCAGCATTTGAATCTTTAATTTTCTTCATTGTAATTTGACGATAAGAATCTACCTTTACTTTTCTAGGTTAAAATTATAATGAAGTTCATGTCTTTATGAACATTTGGGTTTTAAATCATAAGTATGGTAAATTGGTGAATACTTTATGTATGGTTACATTTAAATTAAACCAACATTTGGATCCTTGGTTTTCTTCACCATAACTTGAAGGTAAGAATCTACCTTTAACTTTCTAAATCAAAACTATAATGAAATTCATGGTCTAATGAACATTTGGGTTCTAAGTAGCAAGTATGATAGACTAGTGAATACTTTATGTCTAATTACATTTAGATTGAATTTAAATTTGGATTTTAGCTTTATGGTTTCTTACTACAAGGTAAAAATCTACCTTTAAGTTTAAAAAATTAAATTCTAGTGAAATTCATGGTTTGTGAGTGTTTGGCTTCTTAATCATGGGTGCTAGGTTGGTCATAGTTCATTCAAATTGAACTAGTAGTTAGATCCTTGGTTTCTTGGTTTACAAATACAAAATAATTTTTTTCCTTTCTATGTTAAAGTTATGGTGAGGTTCATGGTCTAATGAGTATTTGGGTTTTGAATCAATAATGTTTCCATATGAGTGCGTTCAAATTAAACTAACAATTAAACCTTGGTTTTTGGTTTATTAATTATTCAAAATAAGAATCCATTTTTTTATAAATTGATGATACACCAATCCATGCTTCATGTTTGAGTCGTGACAAGCTAAAGTTAACATTTGGATCCTTAAACAATTCATCTACAACTTGAAGGCAAAAATCTACACCCTACCTTTTCCTAATTGTGAAATCACTTGAAGATCTCCAACTTGAAGGCAACCTAAGAATTAGGGGTAATTCAAAAAAAGGAATTTAAAACAAAAGTTAGAGCTTGCCTAGACTTGTAATTAGAAATCTCCAATCCATCCATAGTTCGTTGGATTAGGCAGGTGTTCACCAATCACCTCATACGTGAGGTCCTTCTTCCTCCTATGTAGGAAATTAGTGAGTAGGGCAACATATTGGAAAAGGTATTTAAACTTTGAATTGGTGCTATCAATTATTTTCATGAGTTTCTTCCATTTTCTTTTCAAGCCTCCAATACCCCACTCCACTTGCATTTGATATCTAGCATGCATCTTGTTATATGATTGTATGAAATCTAGGTTTGAATTGCAAGCTACCTCCCATCTCCCAATCCTTCTCATTGTAAACATTTCATTTCTCATCTAATTGGGATCTCCCAACATAAATTCAAAATAATTCTCGTCATGAGTAAAGTATTAATGTTATTCCTTGTAAAGTGTGGAATGGCAAAATATATTGACATTGTGGCAAAAACTAAGGTATGTGATATCTATGTAGATGAACAAGCCTATGTGGTCAAGAATAATGGTGTTGTTCATAACATAAATTTTATTTTGTCAATTAAACTAAGATCGATGACCTTGGTCCTTTCAAGGTTTCCATATCTCAACTAGGGTTCCATTAATGAACCTTTTGTATCGTAAAAA
Source organism: Sphagnum tenellum (assembly GCA_963921925.1). Lineage (NCBI taxonomy): Eukaryota > Viridiplantae > Streptophyta > Sphagnopsida > Sphagnales > Sphagnaceae > Sphagnum > Sphagnum tenellum. The sequence continues at coordinate 8,456,494 of OY998146.1, forward strand.
CTCAGGCAAATGAA
>OY998146.1:8456707-8493836 GCA_963921925.1 Sphagnum tenellum
GTCACATATGCATTTCAACTTGCAGTTGAGAGCTTCACATGTTGTTTGTGTGTTTTTTGCTTCACATTAATTGTAAGAATGTTTTTGTCATTGCAAAACATTTCTTTTGCATTTAACTCATTTGGCATAACTTTTACTAATATCACGTTTACATGACATGTCCTCTAATTTTGAAATTACAAAAGAAAAAAAAAAAAAAAAAAAACCGGACATCGATTTCAAGTGAATTGGGGTGGGCACCGGGTATGGGCAGGGTATGAAAATGTCTCGAGATGCCCTGACCGTCTAGGGTTTATTGAACAAGACGACGCCGGGGTCATATTCCGCATTAGGGTTTAGGGTTTTGGAGAGTCGCTGTGCCGAAGCTCTTGCTGGGGTTCTTCTTGAAGACGGTGTTTTCGCTCTTGGTTGGTGGAGCGATAAGAGTTTTCTAGTTGAATCCTGCAGTGTTCTGTGATAATATTGTCTGCAGGGCGAAGGTCCCCATTAAGCGGAAAACCAGAGCATAGAGCATGCGTGAGTAAACCGGATTTAATGCGAGTTTGAATCATGTTTACATCTCTTGTACTAGTGTTTGCAAGCAGTTGTCATCCCTACGACAAGGGATGTGATCTGTTGCTCTGATCGTAGGTTTCTTGGTTTTCTCTGTGGCCAGTATGCTTGGAGGAAAATCTGCAAGGCTTAGGGGTCTTTTGAGAATTCTGTGACTATGGGTTTTCATCAGAGGTTGTTGTTGCTACCAGCTTGTACGCACTGTCGGTGTGCCATACTACCCACATCGCTTTCTCTTTCCCGTGCTTTGAACACAGTCTGTCTCTTCTCTATTCAACCTTTAGCTCTCGCCCGGCCCCGCCCTGCACCTCCTGCAACGTCAGCAATCTCAAGCAAATGGTGGAAGGAAGCAGCACCGTTGCGGGGGTTGTGTCTCGGTTTCTTTTCTCATCAATTCAGCAGTAGAGCAAGAACTAGGGTTGTAACAGCTCAAGCTCGACTCTCCGAAGTCTCTTTCACAGAAGAATCAGGGCTTGTTTTGACAGATACTGGTAATCAAACTCTAGAAGGAGATAATAGCAAGGCTGTGAAAAAGTTACCGGGTTCGAATATAGTGATCTCTGGACCAGATTTAGGCCGCACTGCGCAAGTGAAGGAAGCTGAGTTCATCAAGAGCAGCAGCAAGGAGACGGAGTGTCCTACTGAAGGATTCCCTGAAATTGCATTAGTTGGCCGTTCCAATGTTGGGAAATCGTCCTTGATAAATGCGATGGTCCAGCGCAAAGAGCTAGCCCAGACCTCCAAGAAGCCTGGTGCATGTCTATCCTTCTGCTTATCCTCCTCCCTTCTCTCCACCCGTCTCTCCCACTATGGCAATGTCTCTTACATGATATCATCTTGCAGGTAAAACACAGCTCATCAACCATTTCCTCATCAATAAGAAGTGGTACTTGGTGGATTTGCCTGGCTATGGGTAATTCTTCTTTCTTTTCCTTCTCATATTTGTTGCATGAGTCAACTTTGGATGTATCTTTGTACTTATGTTCTTGGAGATCTTCTGCCAAACAGCAAGTACTCAGCTGAATTCTTCCACGGCTGAAAGTCTAAAACTCACCGCAGTCAGATATTTTGAAGGGCAAGAGAACTTGGAAATTGTGTTTGTAGCAGTGTTTCTTGTGTATATGAGGAGGCAGTTTTGAGGACTGGATGGGTAGAGCCCTGGGCATTAGAGTTCTAAAGGAACTCAGCACCACAAAGGTTTTGAGGCTGGGAGAGTGAGGCTGTAATTGCAGGTTTGCGAAGGCTCCAACAGCCATCCGCACTGATTGGAATGAGTTCACAAAAGACTACTTTCTGAATCGAAAGACACTTGTCACAGTGCTGTTGTTGGTTGATGCATGCATCCCTCCACAACAAATTGACCTTGACTGCGTTGATTGGCTTGGCCGAAACAAAGTAAGTTGGCATTTGCTTCTCTTGTATCTGGACTTCAGGTAGCAACAGTCTTTTGATTTTTGTTCCTCTCCTAGTACATCATGAGCAGAGAGACATTAACTTCCACTCTTCTTACATACTCCTTAGTAACATTAGCTTACACTCCTGTAAACCTCTGTTTGTGGCGCATTGTAGATTCCAGTCACTATTGTATTCACCAAGTGCGACAGGAAGAAGAAGAAAAAGAATGGGGGGAGAAATCCTGAGGAAAACATACAGGATTTTCTAGAGAAACTGAAGGCCTTCTTTGATGACACTCCACCATGGATCATGACCAGTGCAACAACAGGACAAGGTAGGGATGAACTGATGCGGCACCTGGCCCAGTTGAGATTATTTTGGGATAGTTGAGGGTCTAATACAAACTTGCTTCCACTTCTTTGTTGTTGTAGTCTGTCCTGCACAAGCTGGACTGTTACTTTCTGCCTGGTACACACTCATTATGTCAAGAGTTGTTTCTCTCAAGCAAGCGATGACAGGAATTGGACATTTTCTTTGTATAATGTTAACCTTGAGAACTAACTTGTACATGGACCAAGTTTTATTGCCTTCCCTGTTTTGATCTAATATGAGAGTGTAGGGCTGTGGATGTGAATGCTGGAAATTGAATGCAAATTGCTAATCAGGATCCTTGTGCTCATGGACTCAAATGCATGGATGTAGAGGGCAAATGGTGTTGCAGATCAATTCACATGTTGGAACTGGCTGTTTACCTACAAATGCAACTCTGGGAAGTATTTCCACTCTGTCCTGTTTGCAGATATGTCATAACAGATGTGAACTCTTGAGAACCTTATTATTATCATGTCATCTCTCAGTTCCATTCATGTTGACTCAGCATGGAGTAGTGCTTCAGTTGTGACAAAGATTCAGTTGAGCTGCCATGTTCCAGTCAGTTAATGTTCTACTCATCACCACCTTTGCTGTTTTGTTCTGTGAATGTGCACAATCTTCATATCCAACTCCTTCCTAAGAAACTGATGGCCTGGTAGAACATTGAAGGCCTTTTGAGGTTGAGTTTTGGGTGGCTGGTCAATGAACTATCCCTTGTGGTGGACCGGAATTCTATCAATTTTCATCAAATTGTTTTGATATCGGTCTCTGTGAACAACTCCAGTATTGGCAATTCAGTCTGGTAATGACAACAATTTGTAAGCAACTTCTGAAGAAAATGATTTGAAGAGGGCAGGCAAATAACTATTTTTACCATAACCATCATCATTCACTGTAACTGCTCTTTGTAAGAGTTCCTGTATGGTTTTCAGTGATCATGGAGCTATAGAAAATCATTAGCAATTTCACTTCTTTTCACTTTGGCATTGACAGAGCACTGATACTTTCTATAAGACAATGTTTGCATGCACCCTTTGGTCCCTCACAAAAGCATCTCACAATCAACACTCTTGTATTGCCTGTGCTTTGATGCTGGTTTAAAAGCTTTGATATCATAGAGGACAAACCTCTGCTTTGCAAAATTTGACTTTCCTGTGAGTATGCTTGCAAGTGACACATCATTGTTGCCAAGTAAAGCACAAGAGATCAACACCTAAGCATCTGCTTGAAGACTTTGCAAGAACTCAGTCAGGTAGCTAGTATGTAGTGACAGAAAGCAACTGTACTATCTGTTCCATTAGAGAAAGGTTGCTGTGGAAGGCAGGTAAGGGATAGAGCAGGTGGGGTGATTAGGGATTAGGCAAGTGTTGTTTCTTGTCTTGCTGTAATTCGAACTGTGCAGAGTTCCAGTATTTCTGCAGAATTTTTGTTCATTGTAACCTAGAAGCATCAATCCCATCTCAAATCACCTTCAAGCTGGGAGTGGGAAACTAATCTGAACTGCAAGAGGGTCCGGAAATGCATCCAGCCAGCAGAACTTTGTGCAACTGGTAGCACCCTTTCTTGTGAAACCACAAAAAGCCAACCAATTCTTTTCCAGATCCTGCTTTGTAAGCACTGATGCTCACCTTCTCTTGTATTTCTTCTCATTTGTGATGAACATATAGAGCTGCCATAAAATTATGCCTGCTGGTGCATACAGAACCTGCTCTAGTTTCTTTCTTGTCATCCTGATTTGAAAATAGGATCATGCAAGGTGTAGTGGTTGAGCTTATCACATGCAGCCATTTCACCTTGTTGCACTGTACCCTTCACTGTTGCTCTGGAATTTCAAGGAGTTGATAACCATAGATAGTGCACAGTTATAACCGTGTTACTCGTACGTTGTGTTGTGGGGCATCTACATGAAGGCAGACATGTTGTGGATTCAAATGGTGTCCACCATCACATCCTTTATGCTGTGTTGAATTTTCCTGCTGGCATAGAGGTAAATGGTGATATTGATTCATTCTGGACTCATTTTTCGCGTGCATGAAACTGACTGTCTGGCATCAGGTACTTCAAACAACCTTGGTTACATCTGTGAACAACTTTTTGCTGATGGGCTTCTGCCAGGCAACCATGCATTTAGCATGAATAGAACAAGATTGATGCAACATTTAATAGATCATCTGCGATACATTCCCATGTCACAGATGCACTTACAATGAGCATTGTGCCTTCGCCATTACATTCAAGGCAATGAGCATGCAGAGCAACCTAAGAAACCAGCATTAGAATCACATGGGTAAGTATAAGGAACTATGACCCTTTTTCCTTTGCTTGCTTATTCACAGTGCTCAAACAATACATCATTGTGTTGAATGTGCCACCATCTAAGTCATCATCTATACCATTTGTAACCAGAATCATGATTCCAACACAGAAACAAACCAATGAGAGCTTAAATGCATGTTCCAATGATACTGCAGACTTTGATCAGGGACATGAGAAAGAGTAGTGTTCACTTATCAGTCACAAGACTTGCATTTAGAGGACAACGATTTGTTCCTCTTCTTCACATATCACAGATTGTTCAAGATAGCAGCTTTGTTTTTGCTTCATATTCACAACGCAAATTACATTTCTATAGGTTTATTTCCTCATACTTGCTGATAAGAAGCAAATTTGCCACAGGACATGGAGTGAATGGACAGGTTGATTTTCCATGCACAATGTGATGTATAAATAGAAACAAAGCATCATCTGCCCTCTTTACTGCTGTAGGGAATGTCATAATCATCCAGGGGCCTTATTGATCACCATTTACGCTGCTGTGGTGGCTCCTTCTGTGCCTTGGGAGCATTCCGCTGCAAACAAACAAAGAACTGAGTCCTACTCTTCCAGCTTTTCAACTATGAATTTTTTTTCCAAACAATACAACTTACACTTGATTTGGAATGAGAGATTGACTGCATATCTATGACATTGCTGAGAAATCTCCACAACAACAAATTGAAGGTAACAAATTAATGAATGGAGTCATAACCTTGTGAGAATCACTCACAAAGTGGCAGACCATCATCATCTTCATCATGAATGGCAGTGATGAGCTGCCCCAACTACCCACCGACTTCATCAGCTCCCAACACTGGGTGTGTAGATATAAGTAGACCCAAAATCTAGGCAAAGCATTGTTATACAAATGCTGTATCCTGACTTCGTGTTGCATTCCCAGAAGCAACAGGAAGATTCACTCATGCTGTTGGCTAGCATTCAAGAGACATAGATAATCATAAGACTGACCACCAAGACCAATGATTTCTATCACCATCTCTGCTTACAATCACTCTGAGTTCCTTTACTTCTTTTGTGGATGAACTCTTCTGCAAGTCAGTCAAATCCATAAAGATCAGAAGAAGCTGCTGGACAAGTGATCACCCAGATCAGCACAAAATGCAAGAAGGTGGTGGAGCATTGCTGTTATAATGAATATGAGGTCAATCTGTATGTGTAGATAAACAGAAGCAGGAACAAATCAGTTGTGATCACATATGATCCCGCGGCGTACTGTCACCATCGCAAGCAAAGGGATGCCAAAAAGGAAGAGGAAGAGGGAAGAAAACCGTACTTCCCAGAGCAGTGTGGAAGCAACCACTGTAAAAAAGGCACCTCCCATCATCAGCACAGGACCAACGGCCAAGTTCCATCTTGCAGAAATCATGATTGCTTTCTTCCGTCCTCGATCAATTCGTCCTATTTGCAAGCACGCTGTTATTGTTGAGTTTTTCAAATCCTCCTTGCAGCACAAATTGACAGAAAACCAATATCATTTGCACAGAAACATGCCACAAACGAAGAATCCAAAACGAAGCAGATGAAAACAAACTGGAGCGAAAAGATATGCGGCCAAAACAAAGCCCTTGCGACAAAACGAAACGTGGCAAACAAGACGAAGAAGAAGAAGAAGATGAGCGCCAAACCCTAGAATAGACCTCAGTCGTTGATCATGCCTATCGGACTGTGAAGAGGCAGAAGATTGATTCGCAGCTTGTCATGGAGCTTTGAGAAGAAGTTTTGTTCTAGTGTTTTTTGCAATGGATTGTTCGAGCCTTCTTGCCACATTTTACGGAAGGGGCATCCTAGACTGTGGTAGCTATACATCCAGTTGATTCAAAAACTTCTTCAGCATCTTCTCAGCTTGTGTCAAGAACGTGTAGGCTCAAAACCTCTAGAGAGAGAGAGAAGAAAACAAAAGTATGACATTGCATGTAGCCCAGATTGAGCGTCTGGACTTAGAATGGTTGCTGCCTGCATCTTTTGAAAGCACAATTGAAACTTGTTGCTTTGTCTTTTGTTCTTGGATTATAATTTATTCAAGAGACTGTGTCCCATGTGAGGTCTTATACCTGTGTGCCTGTGTGAGTTTTCCATTGGCCACAACACATATAATCAAACTCAGTAGACTGTTTTCGTGACGAGCATTGTTGTAATGTGCACAACACTACTCTGCATTTCAACAATAATTGTGTGATTCAAACTTGTGTTTCATGTGATAACAAGTAGGGAAAGAAGAATTTTGGGGTTTCAATCTCTGTGAGAGAAACAGAGACATCCAAACATCAGCTGACAACAACAGCCAGTGAGATCATCAAACAAACATCAAGAGACAAGGACTGTAACATGTGAGACATTGGTACAAATGCACAGCAGCTGCTGCTCTGAAACCAAATTGTTGTACCCCCTAAAATAATTGTCAATGTCAACAAGTGTACATAACTCACAAAGAAGATAGCACCTCAGGAGAGAGACATGGAAGAAGGCTTCATTCCTTGATATCCTTCAAGTATTCTAGCTCTTCAGAAAGTCATCAAGATTGCGAATGTGATTTCCAAGATTCTCAAATTGTACATCCCCACAACATTGTGACACGCACTGCAGTGATACCGCAAGCATGTGCAAAGGAGGAGGCCATATCACGGCTCTCATCAGGCTTGAGATCTTGGGTCATTGGATAAAAATAAAGCAATGCAGCAATTGTGTTTCCTGAGAGACATTATGAAGGGATTTGCTTTCAACTTCTTCAGCTACAGATCTTGATGTAGCAATATACTTTGGCTTGCAAGGTCTGATCTTGGGGTGTGGTGAGGTTTGATTGTGGTGGATGGAGATGCTCTCTTCTTCTCTCCAGTATGTTTCTAACAACCAAGTGTTTTTCGGCGTAGTAGACCTAGCTTTAGGAGCAAGAGGCCTTTACCTGTAGAAGAAGTCAAAGTTGTTGACTCTTCAAATTGCTCCAGACAATTGGTTTTCTTGTTGCCAAGTGCATCTTTCACAGATTTAGCTCTGCTGCTGCTTGCTTTTTGCACAGCTTTGCCTCCATGAAGAATCAGGTTCCTCAAAGTTCCTGCAGAAAAAAATGTACACACCAAGTCTCAGGTTTAGGTCTTTCTAAGAAATGCTCATACTAATCCTCGGAAGAGCTCACTGATGTCTGGTATATATATGTATATCATCAGGCAGGAAATCTTTTGGAGATGAGGCACATAATCTGCATTTCTAGAATCATTGAAAAATCATACCCAAAATTCCAATTTTCAGCTTTGGGAGTCTGCATCTTCACCATCTGGTATAGCACCTTGTGCTGTGCATGCCTGTTGTTAAGGTATAGTTCACATCTAGTTGATGACACATGTGAATTGCATAAGGAGCAGAAGAGTGGGGTTTGACAGATTGATGAGTGGGAGGACAAGGATGAGGATGAGCACAACTACTATCATGAATGTATTACCTGATTCCGGAGCTGATTCAGAAGCTGATGCTGCAGCAGTAACTCCTCCTGATGATGGCACATCTGCCACTGCATTGCCGTTGAAGCATTTCTTGATTTGAAAACAAGCAAAATCCTTACCTGCAAAGCGCATTATCCTGATTCCAAGAGTATGATGATTATCATCATTGTCAAAGGATTCACAACAGCTTGATCCATCCCCACCATGCCCATCCAGTGGATTGTTGGAGGAAGTGTCTTCAGTGCTCCGTAATGATTTGGAAGCTGCAAATCTCTTTGAAGAATTTGTAGCAGCAGCAGGATTACAAGCTTGTTGTTGTTCTTGAGAGAAGATTTTTTTGTCAAAAAAATTGGTCTGAGATGATGCTGCTGCTGCTGCTGTTTCCAATGTTGCTTGGCTTACTGGTAATGGAGCTTTCCCAACTGTTGCACTCTCTGCCTCCTTGTGTCTGACCTCTTCTTCATCAAATCCTGTCCCTTGGAACTCTTCAAGAGTTGACTTTCTACAGGCCATTTCTTGCATCAACTTTGTTGACTTCATCTGCTCAATAATATGCCCAGAGCCCACCTCCTCAAAAAGTTTAGAAGATGGTGAGCTTGGGAAGGAAAAGAAAGAATCTGGGTCTGGATCTTGCTCCTCTTTTTCTTCTTTGTCTTCTATCCGAGCTTCACAATCCTGAATTAAATTATCACAAGTGCTGCTGCTACTGCAACAAAGATCACTGCACTCCTTCCCTGCTGATATAATTCTGATTCGTAAGCAGCTTGTTGGGCAATCCAACCAACCCTGATGAGGATTCTTACAATCCTCGCCACTTTGTGATGATGGTAGAAGTTGTTCTCCTACATTGGCTGAAGAATCTTGTTCCCCTTCCTTGCTCCTTACTCCATGATCTCGTGCCAAATCTGCTCCTTGCCTGCTGCATCCCAGTTTCTGAGCTACATTGCCACTGTCCACATCTTGAAGCTTCATATCATTGTTTTGTGAATTGGTTGTGGAACTTCCATCTTTTTGTTCTTCAGAGTTTCTGGGTGGTGTTCTCTGAAGTTCAAGAGTAGTCCTACAATCCTCCCTGGAGATTGTCGTCCTCCTATTCCTAAGAACGTCAGGAGGAGGAGAAGCATTGCAGCAGTTTGGCTGATCTTGGCTTGATTCTCTAAGAATCTCAGCACTAGTGCAACATGAACCAGCACATCCTGGAATTGCTGAAGAAGAAGAAGTTGCTCCTCCTCCTCTTCCGTCGTCTTGATCAGATTTGTAGCTTGTAGGAACTACTGCCCTTAGTTCAAACCCTGGCACACAGCTGAGATTAGCTCCTCCTTCGTCTTTACGCTCAACTTCTCCTTGTCCCCGTTTCTTCTTCAGAGTCTGAGTTGGGGGGGTTTGCAGAGGCCTTGTAGCAGCCAGGCAAGCAGCGGATTGCCTGGCTGCATTCACTACAGATGCCCACCTGCTGCTGCTGCTGCTGGTTGTTGCTGGAAAACAAAATTCAAAGAGCGACTTCTGATCAGTATATTGCGCAAGCTCGTCTTCATGGTAATACATCCCGGGTTTGAAGAGATCTACAGTTCCAGGATCCGAATCCTCAGAGCTCGTCTCAGCGGCTGCAACATCGGTCTCGTCCTGTTCCTCGTCCTCCTCGTCCTCTTCCTCTTCCTCTTCCTCTTCCTCTTCCTCCGCGAGTGTAATGTCGTTCTCTTCGGGGACGCAGCTCGCCAAGGCGTAACCTCCTTGCAGCTCCTGCAGCTCATCAGGCTCATTCCCTGACGAGGTCTGGAAGTTGTGCGAGCTGTCGTTCTCGTTTAGGAACAGGAACGTGTCTCGAGCCGCGGCTTTGGCAGCGGACTCGGCGTAGGATTTGGCGATGGCATCGAGACCATCATGCTGCTTCATCATAATAGCGTGTTGCTCGAAGCCTTGAGGTCGGATGAAGGGCGTGCTGAGATACGACGCGAAGGAGATCTCAGCCGGGGACTTAGTCTCGTCGTACGATGTCTTGCAGAGGATGGAGGAGAGCAGGTTAGTGAGCTGTGCAGACAGGATATCGGAGGAGTTGTTACCCACCAAGGAAGAACGTCCTTGTCCTCGTCCTCGTCGTTTACAAAACAGCGACCCCAGCTGACCCATCTCCCCCACCTCGGCGGAGGATCGCGACGAGTCGAAGCTCAAGGTTTTGAAGAGGGAGTTGGTGGAATTGCGACTGTTCCTACTGCTGCTGTAGCTCATGCGCGCGCTACTAGCTCTCGAGTCTATATGGTAGCTGCATTCTTCTTCTTCTTCTTCTTCCTCCTCCTCCTCTTCTTCCCGCTCAATTTCCTCCAGGTGCTCCAACGCGCTCGATGCGCACAATCCCATTGCGACGCACGCAAACAACAAATCGCCCGAGGTGGGGACCCGTGTGCTGCTGCTGCTGCTCCTCCTCCTCCTAGTGCTCAGCAAACCTCGAACATACAGCCACAAACCTTGACCCCATGACTGCAAAACGAGCTTGCTTTCTCAAACAAGAAAATAAGCTTCAAGAGCAGAAGAGAGATTCACAATTCAGGTCCCAGAAAACAAACAAAAAAATTCGACAAACACGGAGACAAAATCGTCATCTCCATAAACACTGTTCATCATCTTGCTTGCAACTTCTAGGGCTTCAAATCAAAACCCTTCGGCTTGCTTTGCTGGTCTCTCTCCAAGTCATATCCAACAAAGCCAGCCTCAAACAAGTTACTTAATGCTGATGTACTTCTCCAGCAACTAGCTCATGCATCAAGTTCGAAACTTCAAGCATGCAACAACAAGCTCCTTCTTATTCTTCTTCTTCTTCTTGTGCATTATTGAAAATTCTGGTCCAGCCCTGCATTGAGAGACTGCTGCCAATAACTCCCATTTGCAGCAAATACAAACCGATTTCAAGGAATTATCTGAAATTCTTGCTACTCATCATGTCAGCTAAAAGCCCTCCTTTGTTCTAGCGTCAGTCAGTGCTACCTAAGCTTTGTGGTACCTGAGAGAGAAGTCCATGACAAGTTCCAATTCTTCTTCTTCTTCTTCTTCTAGTGTCAGCTCAGTGCTACCTTAGCTTTGTGTACCTGAGAGAGGTGTCCATGACAAATCCCAATTTTCTTCTTCTTCTAGTGTCAGTTCAGTGCTTGCTAAGCTTTGTGTACCTGAGAGAGAGATCCATGACAAATCCCACCGCCATAAATTCTTCCAGCTTCATACATTCCAAGCTCTCAACTCCCCCCCCTCCCCACCTCCCCTATTCCTTCCTTCATCTAATCTCCACAACACAAACAGTTACAGCTTCCTTTTTGTCATGAGAAACCTATCAGCAAAAACCCATCAGCATTTCATGGCTGCTGAAAAAGAAGTTGTGAAAAACTGAAACACAAGTTAAACCAAAATAAGGAAATAAAACCAACCCAAAAAATAACTCTGGATCTTCAAAAAACTGGAGATGGTGATGAGCATGTGAGCACCAGAGGAGGAATCAAATGAGAGGAATTTGATGAGATAAAAAAAACTATGGAAAAACCAATCAACCTATCTGTCTTTGTCTTTTAGTTGAGGTCAGATGATAGCAACCACCACAAGTAGCCAAACCTTTTTACCCATGTTTTCCAATGCATGTTTTCACCATCCCACTTTCATTCTTTGTGGTAGAGTACTCATCTGCTACTACTACTGGATTCATTATTGAATATAATTTCAATGTGGAATTTGGGATTTCTCTGAATATATGGATTCTCTCTCTTTTACCCAATGTTTGCAACATACCCCCTTTCTTTGTAGAAGAATCTACTATTGGATTTGTTATTGGACACAATATTTCAATGTGGAAAATGGGATTTTCTTTGAAATGGGTTCTCTCTCTCACATCCACAAAAATACAAAAGAAAGAAAGAAGCATCAACACCCATGACATACGAGTAGCAGCATGATTAAGGTAGGGGGTACACCAAAAGATCTATGGGTGCATTATTATTTTCCAGGTCATGATAACAGCTGGTAAGAACTAAGAACAACTTATCAGTGATGCTCGTGGTATGGTAGTACCATGTTGGGAAGGTGGGTTGGTGACAAGCTCATCCTTTTAAATTCATTGAAAAATGTCTACACTGCATTTTTATTATTACAAAACCAGAGGCCATAATTGTATGACAGGAAGTATAGTATTGGGTCTTTTGTGTGTGTGTGTGTGTGTGTGAGAGAGAGAGAGAGAGAGAGAGAGGCTGCACACATGCACTTGAAAGAGGTGATTTGATGCTTATGATTCCTTACTGAAAAGCCAATTTCCCAATTGTCTCTTTGGTGTCTTTGGTGTGGTGTGCTTGTGTGTGTGTGTGTGTGTGTGTGTGTGTGAGTGGTGATTGTCTATTTAGCAACTTTTTTTCAGGCCCCTGTCCTTCTGGGTTGGTGTGCATCTCTATAGAAAAGTGATGGTTATGATGATGACCACATGTTTTTTGCAAGGACAAAGCTTGGTAAAAGCTTGGTGAGGGGGGGAGGAGCAAAGGATTGGTTGTATAAAGAGTTTTCCTTTTTGGTTTCTTTCTAGACATTTGGGTCTTTGTCTTGTCCATTTGTCTCCATTTGTCTGATGCAGTGTTCCCTTGGCAAACGCAACAACTCATCCTTATCTCGAGGCCTCAATATGTGTGCATTGGGTTCATGAAGGTTGTAAAACATTTGCTTCACAAATGCATCCAAAAAGCTTTTCCATACAAGATTTTTTTTGAGGGCTGTGTTGTTGCATCTCTGTTTTTACCTTGAGGAGGCCCCCAAGTAGGGAATAAATGCTTGTTTTGTGAATCTGCTCATTATTAACATATTATAATGTTGTCAAATTTCTGGGTGGTGCACAATTATCCTAAGCTAACACCTTGTACATATATATATTCTTGGCCCTGTTCTTATACTTATACATCTTCTAATGAAGTTTGAGATAGTTGGCCTTCTTGTCCTCCTTCAAGATCAACACTTATCAGACTGTTGGATCTAGTGAATTGCTTAAAAAAAGTCTCATACCTTCTCTCCTTTCTCCATCTTTTTGGTGCATTCTAGCTATTTTGAGCAAATGCAACAAGGTGAAAATGTATTTGGAGATTTGGAGGCAGACAAATTGCCCATGAGTGGAGAAATACAATGCAATTGAAACTTCTGGTCTTGTATCTCTAAACTCTATAAGCACTAAGAGATACTCATAGATCATTGAAAGAACAACATCAACCCCCAAACTAAGCCTTCATTAAAACATTAAAAATGTCCCATGATAAGCTTCACACACCATATATATCGAGCTATTATTTCCATAGAACTCATATCAAGTCTCTTTGAGCATTCAACTTCCAAATACCCTAGATATATAATAACAATTCAATTTCATGAAACCAAAATACATGGATGTTTTCTCTACAATTTACAATTCCACATTACCACCTGTAGCTTGGCACATGTCATGTACTCAAGAGTTCAAACACACATGGTGGACATTGCATGCCCCTAAACCACAATAATCCTCCACATTTTCTAACATCTTGAATGTTGTACATATTGACTATCGTGTTTGCAACATCAAAGTGCAAACATGGGGACACATATCTTCATCTCTAGCATAAGCTCTCATAATCAATGGAGACAAAAATCATGTCACTTGTTAAAATGATCTCTCGTGGTTTTTCAAATTTGTTGCAACTCCCTTTTTGCTTGTAATTAATTTGTGATATTAAACATTCCATAGACATGAAATTTCTTTGGAAATGGGGAAAACAAAACTACAATGCGAATAGTGAATTTAATGATTTTGTTAAGTGTAATAGGAGCTACAAGTGGCATGGTGAAAGAAAAGGAAGGCATGGCAATGCAATGTGCAATAGGGAAATGTATATAGATGCAACCTTTGCCAAAAAAATTCCTAACCTAGAGAAGGTTGAAAAGGTCAAACTTTGAAAAGTAAAAACTCTTGTCAAAATAAAAAGAATTTTAACTTGCAAGTTTACTTCAAATACTCTAAAAATGGAACATATAAAGCACTAATAGCAATATCCATGAATGGAAGCTAAGATTTAGAAGCCATGAGGAAGTGAGAAAGGGCTCTCCTGCTGTAGTGGTGATGCATAGTTATAACTCTCCTGAGGGTTACCATAGTACCTTGGCCATTTCAACACATGTTTGTCGAATAATTAATTAATTTTGAAAAAATCATTTCAACAAATGGAATATTCATACATATTCACTACCATCCATGACAATATTTTTTGACTTGGAAGAAATAATTTTTGACATTTTCGAAAATGATATAATTAGTGTCGAATTGGCCAAGGTACTAGGGTATTGTCTAATCTCTATTTAGTATTGAAGTGTGCAAAGTACATGTCAAAGGACTTGCAGAAATTTTGTAGGGTATTTGAAGGCCACCTTATCTGCATGAATATTTCTCCTAGAAAAGAGGAAGGATCTTACACCTACTCCTTAAGAGAGGAAGGGATCTTGCACCTACTCCTTAAGCTGTGGAAGGGTCATTAGCAAAATGCCGGGCTGGACTTGGCTAGCACATCATCCTAGGCCCCTTAATTTTGGAATGCCCCCAACATACGGCTTCACCCTACACAAAATACACACACTTAGATTTTTTATGACCAGATGTAAGTTTGTTTTAATCTTCCCATTGATTTTCTGGAGAACAGAGAAAATCTTGCATTTCTATGAGACAGGAACTGGTGGTGTTTTTGTTGGACCACAACTTCTTCAATGGGCCTTGACTTGGAAGATTGTATTCCAACAGGGGTCTTCAAGGCTTAAATCTTCTTAAGTTTGGGCGTGGGCATATTGTGCCATGGGTGGATGGGCTTTTATTTGGACCTTTGAGTCATCTATGTTTCAAAGATCTGAACTCCAAATGCTCAACTATACAAGTTATTCTTATTTAATTCTTACTTTGATACAACACACTCCAAATGCTTGATTATACAAGTTACTAATTTATTTCTTACTTTGATACAACACATTCGGAATGCTTGATTATACGTGTTACTTATCTAATTCTTATTTTGATACAACACACTCCAAATGCTCGATTACACAAGTTACGTATCTAATTCTTATTTTGATACAACTCACTCCAAATGCTTGATTATACAAGTTACTTAGCTATTCTTACTTTGACACAACACACTCCAAATACTCGATTATACAAGTTACTTAGCTAATTCTTACTTTGATACAACATACTCCAAATGCTTGATTATACAAGTTACTTATCTATTTCTTACTTTGATACAACACACTCCAAATGCTTCAGTATACAAGTTACGTATCTAATTCTTACTTTGATACAACACAATCTGTGTACCTCAGACGAAGAAGATACCTCGTTGGATCAAGTACACACTACACACCTTCCAATGGACATCTCAGAAGTTGATTTATGTGCAGTGCTTATTACTTTGGGATTGCCAGTGTACTGTCATCTACATGTCTGCCGCAACTCTGTGTTTCTCTCTCGGAGTAAACACCTTGAAATGGTCACCTTCCAATTGTAAGTAAGATAGTTTCTCTGAAGAAGTTCCATATATACCAAAACCAGGGATAGTCAGATGCAGTTTGATGGGTGGGAGAGCATACTTGCAATATTAATTTGTGTTGATTTTTCTCTTTGAAAAATTGGGAATTCTTTTTCTTCCATTTAGGTGCACATGTCAAGGTAACCAAGCACCATCTCCTTGCAAAGATAAGATGATTGCTCTAGGTTAGCTTTCTAACCATAAGCTTGACTTGGATATTTTTGTCACTTTGCCATGATGCTTTTTTGTGGTATCTGTCTAGAAGGGAGGCTAGTTTTTTGGGAGGCAAAATAATTCTTGCACACACAATTGCTGCTCAACAAATTTTGGAAACAAAAATTTGGCAATCAGCATTTTATTTTATTTTATTATCACTGGCAAGAATTCGCCAAAAAGAGAAATTAAAAATCTAAATTTCAAAAAATGAAGTGATTTTGGAGGGTTTTAATAGTCAGATGTGAGGGAACCCAAAAAAACAAAAAAAAGTAAAAATAGCAAGATTTCTATATTTGGTTTTCAATGTGTAGCTAAAAAATATAGAAGAATGGTAAAAGATTTTGTACTTGGTATGTTGGTTTATAGCCAGATTTGGCTAAATCTTCCTAGGGACAATAGTCACTTTTTTCTATCTCTTCCTATGGATGATGATGCTCACTTTTCACTGCATTAAGAAAATCCTTTAGAAAAAACACTGTTGACAATGGTATGTCAGATCTGTGATACAAAGTCTGGTAGATGCATGAGAATTGTCAGAAATTTGGGGGGTATGACTTATAAGTGCACATGAACTACTTAAATTGACAGAGCTAGCTAGCCCCCCACCCCAGACTCTCTCTCTCTCTCTCTCTCTCTCTCTCTCTCTCCGTCTCTCTCTCTCTCTCTGTGTTTGGAGTGAGTAGAGAGAACAAATTAGCAGCAAGTCTAATAACACAACAACAACACAAAGGACAAAAACAACAGCAGAAAGGACTTCCTTTAAGTTATCTGAAGACTTAGCATTTGCACAGCCCCTAATGGCAGTCTGCTGCAATTCAATCATGGGATTGTCTAAGGCTCAAGAAATCAATATCTTTGTTGCTGCAATTTGCAAATGCTTGAAGCCCACCACCATCATATGGAATTGTGCTGTTGCTACTCTCTGTATGACCCCCATCAATCTTGTAAATCAGGGCCACAACTGGAACTGATGAGTCCATAAGTCATGACAGGCTTTTTCAATTGGATGGTGTGCTGGTGGCTGTTGGTCTCACTTTGGTCCCCTCCTGATTCTGGAAGTACTCATCAGCTTTGTGCATGAGGTCCACTGTGACCTGCACCACCACAAAACAGGTGCAACATAATAATAACAATAATAATAATAATAATACATTCATGCTCAAGTCAATGGATCAGGAGTTTTTCAGAGAGGAAAAGGTCCCAAGTGGAGGAAACAACTTACAGTTAAATTCACCATAGTTAGACCATAGGTTCTTCTTCTTGTATGTTGCCAATGTAAGGGAGGGTTTGAAAAACAAAAATTCTACTTTTCCCTCTAACCTCTAGCCAAATTTCATCTGAGTCCTCTTGTGGATGTTTGCCTGTCCACCTATAGTTAGTTACCCAGCAGTGCACCAGTCATGTTTTGCGGACTGAGTGGATGAAACCTGGAATGGGGTTTTTTTTTTTTTAATTCGTCCATTGCCTCGCTGACCCCGAATGGTCATTCCTACCTTGCGCTCCTACCCAGCCCCCTCCCTCTTACCTACCCCCTCCTAGCTACCAACTCCTACTTCCAACCTCCCTCCCCAACCACAAAATATGTGCTACGTGATGATCTTCTTTTTCTTAGTTCTAGCAACAATGCAAGCACCAACAACCCACTTTGGTTATCTTCTTTTTCTTAGTTGTAGCAACAATGCAAGCACCAACAACCCACTTTGGTGATGATCTTCTTTTTTTAGTTGTAGCAACAATGCAAGCACCAACAACCCACTTTGGTGATGATCTTCTTTTTCTTAGTTGTAGCAACAATGCAAGCACCAACAACCCACTTTGGTGATCTTTTGTTTCTTAGTTGTAGCAACAATGCAAGCACCAACAACCCCCTTTGATGATCTTCTTTTTCTTCGTTGTAGCAACAACACAAGCACCACGAACCCGCATTGGTGATCTTTTTCTTCTTCATTGTAATGCACAAACACCAACAATCCACACTAGTGATGACCTTCTTCATTGCAACAATGTGTGCTACAACTTAACACACATTAACCTGAGTGACTTATCCCCCATAATTGCACCAATTTTGTTTCGAATGAACTATGGCTCATCCCACTTATTGAATTTGATGCAATTAGAGAGGTTCGGCATCAATTTCTTTTCCATCCACGTACCTACCCTACTCATCTAGCTACCGGGCTACCCCATTCACCCATGCTACCCAACTACCCCACTCACCCAAGCAACCCATCTTTTCATTTTTTCAAAAGTTTTCCATTTTTTTGTACCGTGGCCACCACCATTACCACAACAACAAAGAGCTCTATCGTCATGGTCATTGTTGAAGGTAATGTAACAAGGTGAAGCTGTGAGGATAGTCGTGGGGTGAAGGCACAACATGGTTTTGTCAAAGATAATTATGGGGTGAAGGTGTGAGATGAAGGTATGTCTTTTGTCTTTGTGTTTATGCTTAGGTTATTGCACGTCCATTTGTTATTTTATGCATTCTAGAGAAGATGTTTTTGGTTGTTTTTCTAGTTCATGTAGAAGGCAACTTCTTTCTTGTTGCATTTGTTGTTTTTATTTTTCAAGAAGATGACAATGAGCCCAATTGTCATCTTCTAGTTCATATGTTTACAGAAGATGACATGAAGCCTACTATGCATGTTTTCATCTTCTTTTTTGGTTCTACAAAAGTCAACAATCAATTGGGCTTGTTGTTGTTGTTGTTTTAGAGAAGATGATGATGAAATGGCTTGACATTGATTTCTTTCATGGTTCTAAAAAAGATGACAATGAGGTTCATTGTCATTTTCTAGTTTTCTTTGTTGTTGCATTGCATGAAAGAACAACATTTTTCTTGGTTATACAACAAATGACACATGGCAATTGTTTTTTAATCAAAGTTTTGGTGATGATGTTTAAGATTTTAAGAATTCAAAGGTTTGATTTTTTAAAATTCAAATTAATTATATAACTAATTATTATTAATAAATAATTCCGCGAATTTAATTTAAAAATTATTTAAAAAACTTATTGGGCCTTTAAGCCTTTAAATATAGTCAGTAGCATTAGTTGTTGTTGTTAGTAGTGGCAATAACATTGATGAACCTTGATATTATGTCAATTGTTAATATTACAAGTTGTTTGTGTGTATAAAAAGATAGCAACAAGTCACAATACATTGAATGAAGTTGCAACAAGTAAGTTGCCATTCCATTTTATATATTTTCAATTGTTTATTCTTGGGGGAGCTTGAGCCCCTTAAGAGTGACAATTGATGGTTATTGTCACCATTACTGAGGAGCTTCAAGCTTTTTTTCTTTTGGATTGATTATTGTTGAAGGAATTGTGTGTTTTCTTTATGATGTGCTTGTAAATGAAGATGAAATTGTTGAACTAGAAGCAAATGAAGGAACAAAAAACATTAATTAACCATTGTTTATTTTTTAGGATTTCAATTCCTTGGAAGGAAAATAGATGTCAAGGAAAGGCATCAATTAACAATAATCAACAACAAATGAATGTTATAATAAATGAGGAACAAATTAAAGGAAAACAAATAGTTGTCATATATACACTTGTTCTGGATGCTAAATCTCTTATGATGAATTGTGTGTTTTCACATCTTAGGGTTTAAAAAAAATTAATGTAACACAAAATTTTGAATAACAAGTCTCATCCCATTTTCATTCTCTATTCAACAGTGGGGGATAGGTTTTTTTCTGACTATTTTTTTCCAAACAATACCCATATGTTTAAATATGTGTTTTCCCCACATAATACCAAACAATACCCAAAAATAATGGGTGTAGGTTTTCATTACAATACCCTCATCATGTTTATCATCCACTTGTTGGTTTGATTATAATCCCCTCATATTGTTTACCATTCACTTGTTGGTCTAATTGTAATACCTTCATGGTGTATAAATGCATATTTGATTTTTTGGACAATATTCACATCCATTTGATAATGATATTATTTTTGTAGAGATTGAGATGACTTTTCATGAAGGTGATCATGGAAAAATCCCACCAAAACATGTAATGGGAAATGTGGATTGGGTGCATGAATGGTCAAGGTGGGTGTGTACATTTGATGCATGCATTAACAATAATACGACTAAATGGTTGTTTCATTAACATTTAGACAACATACATGGGCTTCACATGGAAATAGGTAAATTTGGCCATCTTTCTACTTGTTTTGGGGGCCAAGATGATACAACCATCATGCCATGAATGCTTGCATTTTGAGCAATTTGCAAGCATGTCAAACTCATAATGAAAATAATGGAATTGATTAAATGAAAAAAAAAGTTCAAACCAAGTGGGATTGATTTCAAATAACATAACACTTCAAAGAGGTTCAACAATTTTTATTATTAAAAATATTTTTTAACAAATAATTACACATCATCAACATACTTATGTGGGAGGTAGGGTTTATCTCATGTAACGCCTTCTCACAATTTGAAAAGGATGATGATATTGTCGAAACAATTCTAGTGAATAAGGTTGGTTACACAAAGTTTTTAAAACTCACATGGGATGCCTACAACTGGAATTCCAAATTCAATAATATCAAGAAAAAAAAGGAGATGCAAGCCATGTGTAAGTACCATCAATGGAAATGATTCATGGCTAGTAAATTTTGCAAAGAATATGAGGTTTAGCTAGGAGGAAATGGAGGTTTTGCTAAGGGGTAAAGGTTCAACCAAAAAATATATGAGTTTTACCAAATCATATAAGTTTAACCAAGAAGTAGAGATATTTTGTGAAGAAATAAAAATATTTAACCAAGAAGTATAAAGGTTTTGATGAGATGTAAAAATAAAGCCAAATAATAAAAAAGTTTAACTTCGAAAATAAAGAAGTTTTGC
Source organism: Sphagnum tenellum (assembly GCA_963921925.1). Classification (NCBI taxonomy): domain Eukaryota; kingdom Viridiplantae; phylum Streptophyta; class Sphagnopsida; order Sphagnales; family Sphagnaceae; genus Sphagnum; species Sphagnum tenellum. The sequence goes on from OY998146.1 coordinate 8,477,431, forward strand.
CAAGAAACAAAAAGGTTTTGTTAAGAAGTAGAGGTTTAGCGAAGAAATTTTTTTTTTTTGCTAAAAGTAAAGGTTTAGCTAGAAAAAAAAAGGTTTTATCCAAAGGTAAAGATTTAGCCAAAAAGAGATAAAGGCTTTGCCAAAAAATAGAAGTTTAACCAAGAAAAAATAAAGGTTTTGCTAAGAGTTGAAATTTAACCATGAAAAAAAAAGGTTTTGCCAAAAAGCAATGGTTTAGCAAGGAAAATATAAGGGTTCTTCCAAGCAATAGCGGTTTACCATGAACAGACATGTTTTGTTGAAGGGTAGAGGTTTAGCCATAAATAAATAAAGGTTTTGCTAAGAAATAAAAAGGTTTTGCCAACAATGAAAAAAAACCCTTGAACTATGATTAGAAATGAATTTTGATGTAGGTTTTTTTAATAGTCATTTAGTGCTTGTGGAAACTTCTTCAATGGTAATGAGTGCTTTTGTAAAATGAGATAAATCAAAAAAGACATTTGGCTGATTACATAGATGGAGGAATATGGATGGGGATTCCAACTTAAAAAAGAAAGGTTGTTGTCAAATGTTGAAGGTAATCCAATCATCACAAGACATAATGATAAATGGGTAGGAAAAACATGGAAAATGTATTTCATTATGAAGAAGTTAAAAAACTTTTGGTGATGTGGGCTCCATGTTTCAACGAAAGAGGTGCTAGAGGATAGATGTTGGGCTATTCATTTGTTGTTTTTGGTGTTTTGGCTATGGTTGTAGATGCTTCCAGATATGGGAATTTCAAACATGATATGGTTGCATTTACTTTGGTGTTGATTGATGGACCTTATAAGGAGGTCATAGTACAATGTTGGAAGGAGGACAAGTGCAGGGATAAATTGGTGTAGTTGCAAAATTTTCTAGCAGATTTCAATGTTGGTCTTTGGAGAAGTCTTGAGCTTTTGGTTTGAGTAATCATGTCAATCGATACATTGTAGATAGGTGCAATACTTTGAAACTTTCACTACGTAGGATTGCATATTTTGCAACGTACCAAACAACTAAATTGGAACATGGAAGGATAGTGATGAGAATTCTAGGATTGCCATGGTGTGGGTGAGGATTGGGATTGTGGAGAACTTCAAGGAATTGGGCATTGAGTGGAGTAGCATATTGCATAAGTAGTGTGTTTTGGATGTGTCTTATGTTTTAACTTGACTAGAGTTTGGTGTTTGGTGAAATTTGCAATAACCTTGTGGGTTGTAGATGCGTATCATGAGATGATCAACATGAAGTCAATGAGTAGTGAGTATTGTGAGACATTTGGATTGGTTATGGAAGATTTTAAAGTGTCATAATGTACATGAATTGGGTTTCTTGAAGTGGATGATTAGAACAACAAATCTTCTAGATGAGCTAGGAGTTGTAATTAAAATTGTGTAGCTTGTTGAGGTGTGTTTATGTTGGAGTTGAAGTCTAAGTAATGTGATGTCCGGTGTGAGATCAATCAAGTGGTAGAGCAACTATATTGGTGGGGAACGCCATTCATTGTTGTGAGATTGAAGTTCTATGGTATCTCTTGTTTTTTGTGTTGTATGGTAATGTGATCAATTGTATATCTAGTGTGTTAGTGTGATTGGATTTCTTAGATGAAAATGGATATTAGTTGGAACATTGGATTGAATGGCATTTCCAACATTGTGGGCTTGGGCACCAAGGCACATAACTACATTGGTACAAGATATAATTCAACCTCTTTCATTTTGAAATACGTTACTAGTTGTGCATATTGATAACAATTAGTTTCTTGATATTTCATGATGTACTTGACTTTGAATAAAATCTGCAACTACCTAATGAAGGTGTGGTTAGTGCTTTTGTGATTTTACATTAGGTTTTGTGTTTGTAGCCTTTCCTTTTTGGTTACAGAACAGGCTAATAATGACTAGGGCTTATAAGCATTAGGGTTTTGTAAAAACTTTCCAATAAATTCTTTCTGTAGTTGGAGGAGTGCTTACAACACTTGCATTCTTTTAATGACAAATTAACATGAAATTGTAGTGTGCATGAGCTGAGCGCATCTCAGCCCACACCCTGTATTTGGGCTTCTATCAATGTTTACCACATCCCACATACAGTGTTAATTATTCCCCCATCCCCCACCCACAAACATGAAAAAGATGACGGTATGCAGTAAGACACACTATTCACATGACACCACTGCAGCCAATCACTAGGGTCGGTCAATGAAAAGAGTCATTTCCTTATACTGGCCTTTTTGGAGGGCACTGTATCTTGGACATATTTATAGGCGCCAAGGGAGATTCTTTGACCGCTATACTTCAGCCAAAATATAGTGTACAGGCCGTTCTATTGCTGTGCGCAGAGATGCTCTGTCGGTCTTAATAAAAGTGTGCAGTGAAGAGGCTTTAGACATGGAAGAAATCTTTGAGAATGCGCTCAATGGTTTTCATATCTTGGCCTCTCTTATTGCTGCTGAATGCTAATGTTCATACCAGAATAGTATTTTTCATCGCAGTAAATGCCTCAATGAGAAAGTTTCTGACTCACTACCCTAAAATGTGAACCCTAGACCCCTAAATTTCTAGTTCTGAAACAGATGGCTCATGATTAGAGACTTGACTCCAAATGGATGGATACTGCTGTATCCTTTGTCAGGAGCAAAGGAATTTGCAAAATGCAGCAACAACCTTGCTTATGAATTGCCACCATATTCACCACCAGGTCTGAGTCCACCTCCTACTGCACCTCCAAAACACCTGTGGGCACTTATCTCCTATCGGCAGAATTGTAGCACTTTCCCCTGTGGTAACATATCTTGCATTCTTTAGCTTTATAGATTTTCACATCTTTCATCTGTGCCAAACCACAAAACTTTTTTTTTCCTGTCAGGTTTACAGCAGTTGGACTATAGACACCATCCCTCCAGCCTCCTCCTCTGAGTTATCTCTCTGCTTCCTGTCCTCATCATGGAAGGACCCCTTATGATAATCAGAGTGCAAGAAATGAAGAGACAAGGTCTTAAACCGCTGCTTTGCTCCTTAGGAGTGTCACAATGTACTCCTTAGCATGTGATTTTCTCTTGAATCTCCTCCTCACCAAACATGCATTGCATTCTGCCTCAAGAAGCTATAAATCATTTGTGATGTGCCGTGTGTTGAGTACAGTAGCAGAAGGATTTCAGTGCCAGAGAAGGAATCTGGATATTAATGGATCAATCCAATGAGTCTGGTTTGTTTGTTCCTCCTCTTGCTGCTGTTTCACATAATACTACTCGGATCAAAGAGAGTGGCCTGATGATGAAGCTTCCTGCAAAATACAATCCACTTGCATTCTGGTTTTGGAAGATTCTTAGCCAATTTACCCTCAGTCTACCCTCCAAAGGGTGGACTTCAGTCTTCTACTTCAACATGGCATGTCTTCTAATCAAGCACACCCTCATATCCAAATTATCAGATGGAATATAAGAGGATTGACATGCTGTAAACAAGAGAACTATTCCAGGGCCATTGAAAAAACTCGCAGCATTCTCTCTCACCAATAATCCCTGCAAGAACAATAACCATCCTCGAAGTGATGAAAGCGATGGGCATCCCTAACAATGATTGTTCTCCCAACTATTCTTGAAATAAATTTGGTAGCATTGTGGCAGTCACCACAAATGCGCAAATTCTTGAAAATGCAAAGTGAAGTGCCAGGAGGAGTGCTGATAAGTCCAAATGCAATGGCCAGCTTCTCACTGTGATAACACAATTGAAGTGCCTTTTCTTCTTCATCTACATCATGTAACACAAATCTGGTATCCGGTACATATCCTATCTCCTCCATCTGTGCAGACAACTTCCTTAATTTTGCATGGATTTCAGTGATATCAGGATGTCCTTGGTCATCTACCATAAATGAATGCATCTCATTATTCACCTCAATCCAAGTGCGCCCTGGTTCTTTCTTCACTCCCCTTTCTAGCCTCTGACATTGAATATCTGCACTGATATCCCACTTGCCAGCAGCAGCATAGATGTTTGATAGCAGCACATAGCCTGCAGAATTTCCAGGATCCAAGCCAATAACTTCTTTTGCAATCCGCTCTCCCATCTCCACATTTCCACAAACTCTGCAAGCACCAAGCAAAGCCTTCCACACAGCAACATTGGGTTCAAAAGGCATTGTCTTGATGAGATCCTCTGCCTCATCCAGATGGCCAGCACGGCCAAGAAGATCAACCATGCAGGCATAGTGCTCCACTGTTGAAGAAACACCATAAACTAATCCCATGGATTCATAGTAGTGCATGCCTTCATCAACAAGGCCCAGATGGCTACAAGCTGACAAAAGAGCAACAAGAGTGACATTGTCTACCTCTACACCTTGTTCACACATCCTTTCAAGAAGCTCAAGAGCTTCTTTAGCAAGCCCGTGCATGGCATATCCTCCAAGCATAGTATTCCAAGCAACAACATCACGTGTGGTCATCTTGTTGAAAACTCTCTGTGCATCATCTATGACCCCACATTTGGAATACATGTCAATGAGGCTATTCGCCACAAAGACATCAGAGCCCAAACCGTTTTGAATTATCTGTTCCTGAACACACCTGCCTTCATTGAGTGATGCTACACTGGCACATGCATTAAGAACTGCCAAAAAAGTGGCACGGTCTGGCTCTGCCCCTTCTTCGCATTGCATTCTTTGAAACAACTCCAATGCCTCCTGCGCTTGCCCAGATTTCACATGTGCCAGAATCATAGCATTATAAGACACCGCGTCTCGTGCATCCATCTTGTTGAAAACTTTCCTTGCATCTGCTAAGCTCCCACATTTGGCATACATGTCAATGAGTCCACTCTCCACAAAAATATTGCACTCACAGCCAGATTGAATGATCTGTGCATGAATCTTTCTGCCTGACTCAAGTGCTCGTAAACTAGCACACACATTGAGCAACTGCACAAATGTGAAGCTGTCTGGGATCAAGCCCTCTTGTTGCATTTGTGCAAAAAGATCCAATGCCTTGTGATGTAAGCCTGCCTTGACATATCGTGCAAGCCTCAAATTCCATGGGAAAATATTCAGTGGCACAGTTCCTGGCACCATTGTAGCTATCTCTGCTTCTACCCATGAGGGTTTGAATTTATCACTGAGCCAGAGTGCTTCCCGTGTCTTCTTGTGTTTGAAATCAGGATATCTTGGATTTGCCTATGACCAGAAGAATACAAAATCCAGTGGCTGATCAGCTCCTTAGCTACTACCACACTCCTCTATTCACAGCAGCTTTTGTGAACACCAGAGTGCACACACCAGGTCCCTTTTCTCAAGGTACTGTCTTGCTACAAGAAACAAAGAAAATTGCAACATCTTAAAAGAAACAGCTCTCATTTTACCTTCTCTGACCTATGATCCCACCATTGTGAAGGATCTGAGAAGAACTCCCGCCAAAGTTTCTCCACACTATTTCTTTTCTGACCTGCCATGCAAATAACACACACGAAAAAATAAATGGGTGTGCAAAATTCAGCCAGCAAATTGGCAAATCTTAACTGAGAGACCACGCAAATCCATACATACATCGTCTAAACCACTTCCAGGCCCGGCAATGAAACAGTAGTAGCAACAAAAATGTGAGAACGATAAAAAGGGGGAAAACATAATCACCGCCATAGCCTCTCAGCGGCGCCTTGATTTCGACCCATTGCACGACGAGGAGAGCGACAGGGGACGCATCAGAATGCACCTGAATTCGTTGGATATGATGGCGCACAGGCTGCTGCTGCCGCTGTAAACGGACTCCTGGTAACAGTATTCTATCCTCCTTCCTTTCTCTCGATGTAGCAGCATTCTTGTACTGCAGAGATGGTGCGAAATTCCCCGCAGTCACCCCTTGCACTTCCCTCGGCAATGAAACCATTTCCTCCGTCCGTCCCCACACACTCCCCAACCCCAAGTTCTCAAAACATTAACGACACTCCTCCGTGACTCCCCCCCCCCCCCCCCCGCCCCCCAACACGCACTCTCCTCCCCCTCACGCTAACATCAACAACACAAATATCAGCGCCACCCACCACCTTCCATCAAACCGTCGATGACGACGACAACAACACAACGCCACAGACATCGCCACCGTCCCCACCTTCCCGCACACCCATCAACAACGCAATAGAGACAAAACCTCACCAAAACCCCACCAAAAGAACCACATCTTCTGGGCACGGTTCCAGTTAGAGACGGCTAAAACTCACCCGCCATACTTCCGGGTCTGTTCTTAGGGTCAGATCTAGCAACGAGACCCTCCGTCTATTTATAACGCAACTTTTTGCTTTCTCTCCAGTCTCTTGGATGTTGACTTGAGGTACCCACCCTATCGAAGGCCGGGTGGGTATACCGCTCTAACTGGTACAGCGCTCAACGAGTCCACCACTCCTTCCCTCTTTTATCGTTGTTTTGGTTTTTCGTGGCATTGCGAAGTGCGTACGTGCGTGCGAGCGAGCACGATGTTTGCTTGAGGCCGTGGTTCTTCGGCGTTCACCTGCTTCTGTGTTCTTTTGGTTGGTGAGTACCTTTTGTGCATCCGTTTGTTGTCAAATTCTCTCTGTTTTGTTGTTCTTTTGATTGATGCTTTGTTTTTGGTCAATTCTTTCTTTGGAAGATATAATTGCAGCAGAATGTTCCTCACAATTGCAACAATCTTCACCGGTTTTCCAAAGAAATAGAACAGAGCTGCAAGAATTCCACTCATATTATTATTAGAAACGGAGAAACGTGAAATTTGTGATTTGTGTTGTAAATTTAGTCTATTTCTTCTGCCATCTTGGTTTTGTGTTGTTGCTGGTGATGGTGGAGGTGATGGCGGTGATAGCGGTGGTGGTGCTGCTACGGGAGCGGTTTTTCTGTGTTTGGTTTCATATGTTTCAGATTCTTCAATTTGGTGTTCGTACGCGGTGCTGCAGCTGCGGATTTTTTGTCGATTAACGCCAAGTTTTCTTTTGGAAGAAGAGTAGCATTATCGTCGTCATTCAAGCTTAATAACCTGTGCCAATTTTCCACCTTCAATACAAACAAGCAGTGGATAAATTGGAATATTGGTTGTTAAACTCCATGAGTTCCGAGTTGAAATGAGCAAGAAATTTCAACAGATTCATGTTTGGCACAATTGTCACTGGAATTCTTTGATGTCCGTTTGTTGTTGCAACTGTTGTTAACATCATCAACGGCGAAACTGGTAGTTTTGATTTGTATCATCTTCCTGGCTCACTTGAAACTGGGTTTCAATGATCATGAGTTGTTACATTATTTGAGCATCTCTGTTGGCAATCTTGAACACATGACATCTTCCTAATTCTGATTAGATTCATGTGGGCTTCTGTTGCCAAGGCATTGCATGATTGCAGGCGTTCAGGGGATGTAAATTGTAACCCTGTCTCCTGACAACTATGATCAATGCGGTATGAATTTTTTTGGACCTCTCTCTCACCCTTCCTTCTCTCAAAAGCTGGACTGATTTGAAGGTTGGATTCTGGCTGATTGCCAACACATGCATGCATGCAACAAGTGACAATTTAAGTCTATATAGTTTTGAAAGAGCAAGAGTTTCTTGAACAAAGAGTCTGCAATGCAGGAAGATCCCAAGGGCTCTTTCTCTCCCTGTGTTGCTGTGACATAATTTGTTTGCCAAGTTTGTTGGTAATATAATTTTAACTTAGCATGGAGATGTCATGAGACATAAGAGCTACAACAATTGTTGGAACAGAGAAACCCTTCCAGTTGGTGTTGTGTTGATTTGACTTCATTCCTTGTGCAGCTTGAGACATCCTTGACATTTCTGAAGAATGTCAGAGAAATCTTTGCTAAAGCAGATGGAAGGACATCAAACTGTCCAAGGTGCCAAGGGTCAGGCTTGCTCACCAACAGGTCAGGTTGGGGATGTGGTCAGGTTCTTCCTATCGGGAATGATTTCTGCTGGTTTTGTGAAGGGTGTGACCTCACATGCTTTTCCTACCTAAATTGTTCCATAGGCAGCACATTATCAGTTACGCTTCTTCTTTCTAGTTCAGCACCATGTATTGTGATCTGTTCTTCTACTTGATCCTTTGTCTATGGTGATATTGACATTGAATGATTCCTCAGTCTTCATTGAAGCAACAAACTTTGATATGATGATGGAGACCTACATCCTTATGTGCTTTCTTTTTGGATGGAGGGGAGCTTCCCTTTTGCATTGCATACTTGATAATGGAAAGATTTTGGTTCTAATATGTTTTGTATGATTATGCCTTTCATTGTGCCAGGATTGGGGTGATACCAATCATTGGATTGAGTGGATTCATGCTTGGATGATCAACTCCCATTCTAAACACCAAGAAGATGAAACAGCACTTTCATTTACCAGTCAACATACAGCTCTATAATGGAAAGTATCCAGGGTCAAAATGCAAATTGACATCATACAAGCCTTCAACTTATGGTATATCTGAACTGCTTTCTGACCAACCTGATTACCTTAGTGCCCTGGAGAATTGGAGCAACCTAGTGGAAGAGAAAGTGGCCCTATGGAAACAGCTGAGGACATTTCAGTGCTTGGAGAGGGTTTCCAAAAAATGCCATTTTGGACTACTCTCAGTGCTGGGAGCTCCCATCATCTTAGGTTTTATGCCAGAACTAGTACTTCCCTCAGCCTTCCTGACCTCTCTGCATCTTTGCACTCTTCAGCACCTTATTTCAATTTTAAAGCCTCAGGTGTGAAACCCACCAGTGCAGACATGAGAATGATTGTCAATATGGGAGGAAGTGCTTTTCATTCAACCACCACTAGTATAATGAGAAACCCAGTGTCAATGTTAGTTCATGGTAATGAGCTGTCAGGAAAACCTCCTGCTGGGAAAGGGGATGGCACTGGTGATGGTTCTGGGAAGTCCAAGCATCATAGGCTGAGGGATCCCAGTGACTGTGTTCAAAGACAGACAAGGATTCGAATTGAAGTATCTGATCATCAACGTGCTGCACAAATGTCAATAACTGACACCAGTCAAAGTGATGTACAGGGAGCAGAATCAGGGAACAGAAGGAAGCAAAGGACAAGTCCAAAAGTCTCAGAAGCTGTTCACTCAGGGATATGGTGGAGCAATTCAGACTACTTTGGTAGATTCAGTTCAATCTTACTACCTGAAAGATGTGTGAAAGTGACCTGGATGTTTGTTGCTTGCCCTTCTTGCAAGTCCAGTCAGAGGACCAAATTTGCTGCATTACTTGGTCTACTCCACTAAACAGAGATTCCCACATGCACTTCAAGGTCTGCTGAGGAATCCTGCACAGCTCTGTATCTTCAAACGTGACATTTAAGGTCCTGGCACACCTGAAAAGAAAGCAGTCATGTTATTTTGATGGTAATAAATTGGTGCAATGAGGTTTGTTATTTCTGATTATTTTTATGTGATGCAGCAGAGCACCTAATGTCTGATGATGTCTCCAACAAGGAGGAACTCAAGAACTTGTTGGGAGTACAGTCAAACAGGCCAAGGAGGCACATTGCACAGCCCCATGAGTCATCATTAGGCAAGGGACTGTCTGCAGAGCTTCATCCATGGATCAGATTCTATATGGGAGGGTGAAAAGTCTTTGGTACCACCTTGTACTTACCAACACAAGTTTTTTGGAAGGGTCAATGTACTACAACAGTAGCTAGTGTGATTTTCTTTGCAGCAGAGTTATATGGTGCCAGATGTATGTGTAGTATAGATGCTGATTTGGGCAATTCAGTAAATTTCTGAAATAGGTTGCATTCCAAGTTGAATAGATTCTGTGAAGAATTGGCTTCCACCTTACTACCCAATCTTTCCAGCTGTAGTCATGTCAGGTGTATGACAACATGATTCTGCTTTTCGGGGAGGATGAAGAATTCTGACAAGTATGCTGCCAACATGTGCAGGAGAGAATGTGCATACTATTCTGATCACAAAATTAGAGGTCCATTCCTTCAGGTCCATACCCACAAAATTCTCTCTAGAAATTTACATAAGGCTTTTTCTGGAGTTACAGAAGAGATCTTTATTTGCTCACCAAGCAAGAGACTGATGATGTTTACAAGGAAACCCAAGGAGTTCAAAGTCTTTGAGATCCAATTGTATCTAAAAGTCTAGAGATTTGGAGCATAGATGGCCGCTTTGACCTCATGTCTTCTGTACACCAGACAGCTAATCCTAACACTCTGACCAATTCCTGCTTCATCCCACATTCCCTAAATGTACACTCAAACTCAGGAATACCATCAAACCCTGACATTGGACTATACCCAAAGCTGCTGCGGCGAGCATTTGATGCAGGACTTGACACACTACTTAAGCCAAGGCTGAACCTTGGAGGAAGCCTCACATGTCCCCCACCTCTCATCTCCATACATGACAAATTAGCCCCTGGAGCAGCAGCAGGAGCAAAGCTAGGACTGAAGTGGACTGGGTGAACATCAGGGCTGAATAATGGACTCCTCCCAGGGCTTGATGCTTGGCTTGACCCTGGGGAAAAATGAGGGTGAACATAAGAATCAACACCTCCTACTAGTCTATCTACATGGTCTCTTAGCTCTGCATCCAACTCCAGAATCAGCACAGGATCAAGGATCTCAAGAATCTTGCTTTGTAGAACTGAATGCCTAACCCAACTAATCAGATCCGAATCTTCTTTGTCTGTGAAAAATCGATCAGTAGGACGCTTTCCTGTAAGAATTTCCAGGAGCACAATCCCAAAACTATACACATCTCCCTTGGTGGATGCCAGGGCACACTGTCCATATTCGGGAGGAATATAACCAACAGTGCCTGCAAACTGTGTACTCAAATGACTGTCATACGCTGAGATCAGACGTGCTAGCCCAAAATCTGCGATGAAGGCATTGAAATCAGCATCTAGCAATATATTGGATGCCTTTATGTCACGATGAATTACATGTGGAACACATACATGGTGGAGAAATACCAAGCCCCTTGCAGCTCCCTGCAATGATATAATATAAACGAGAGTCAGTTCAATCATTAGTGTAAAAGCGCTAATTTACACTCTGTTAACCATAGTTTTGCACGTAACAGAAGACCTGAATACATGAACAGCACTGTGGAGGTTGATTAAAATGCTGGCATGCCCTTGATTAGCCAGATACAAGCAAGTGCTTCTGTGTGCCTAACGTGTTGGAGTCAACTCAAAACCTCAGCTATAGCACACCAACTTTAAGCTTGTTTCTTCTCCTCACAAAGCATACAAGGACTTTGAAGAATACTCAGAATATTCTAGATATAGCAAGGAGAATCAAAATTCGGATTAGAACAAGTACTACATTTGGATCTGGTATGATTCTAACAGAATGGCATAAAAAATCAAGTCAACACCCACAGATTTTGAATGAGAGAAGGACAGCACACAAACCTGGGCTATTTTCAGCCTTGTAGACCAATTCAATCCAGTTCTTCCAGCACAAATGAAGGCATTTCTGTGGAGCCAAAGGTCCAGATTCCCATTGCACTTGTACTCATACACCAAAACTCGATCTGAGCCAAACGTGCAGTAGCCAAGTAATTGCACAATGTTAGCATGTTTGACTTTCCCAAGTGTTTCCATTTCAGCCAAGAACTCCCTCTCTCCTTCAGTCTTGTCACCCATCAGTCTCTTCACTGCCACTACCCTGTTGTCCTGCCTCAACAAATGCAGCAACATAATCAAACACCATTAACCTACCCAACATAACAACTGCACAATTTGCCAACCTACTTTTGGCCCCTGAAAGACAAGGCTTTGGTGGAAAGAGAGTGATGGCGCAAGATTCTGGATCAGCAACCAAATACTGGTGCCATCAGCTGCTACTTTCTCTTCCTCACAATTGAGTTTCAAAATCTTTTCCACACTGCCCTAGTCTCAATTCGAACCACAAATTATTCCTGATAGGTGCCCCAAGCAAGCTTGGTAACTTGCTCTAGAATTTTGAGGTTCAAATAATCAATTTTACCCGTTTTTTTAAGGACTCTCACTGAAGAGAAATCTCGGATAAACTGTTACCTTGAATGTAGCTTTGTAGACAGTGCCAAAACCACCATCCCCAATGACATTCTCTATGGAAAAATTGTTGGTTGCTTCCATGAGATCACCCAAAGTCAACTTTGGCAAAAGGGTTTCAAACATAGCCACATTGATGCTGAGAGCGTCTTTTGGGGTTGGCCACTCATGGGTCACTAAATCATGAACAGCCAACAACCTTGTCAAAATTTTCCGTCGTCGTGAAAGCTCCCACCAGCATAGCAGCCCCAATACAGCCCAAGTGCCCATGCCTGTTGCAAGCACTATGCATACCAAGGCACCTGTTCGCAGTTGACCCCAATGTTTGCTGCAGGAACGTCATACAAATATACAGGTGCCACTTTTCATCACTGAGTTCAGAAATATCCAAACCTAAACCATTGCCAATCCACTATTTTGAAAAGTTCAAGCTACAAGTGAAGTCAAAACATAAAAGTTGTTGAGAACTCTGCAAATCATAGGCCTGATTCTTGACCAGCCATTTGCTATGGAGTCTTTTGTCTTCACAGAAAAGAAATTCAGGTGTAAGAGAGAGTATCAGAGAACTTATTACCCAAAAGCAGATCTATGACCGTTGCCATCACTTATATTCATCAGTTGTGCAGAGGGTGGAGACATTGGTGAACCACAGGTTCTACCAACAGGCACACCACACAGGCCCAAATTTTTGGAGAAAGAGTCTGGTCCAAATGTGTCAAACTGGCCCTGCTCTGGGATTGGCCCAGTCAGCTGGTTCTGAGAAACATTGAAGAAACTCAGAAATGAAAGATTCTCAAGCTCTGCTGGTATTACTCCTTGAAAGGAATTTTGAGACAGGTCAAGGTAACAAAGGGCTTCTGCACCTCCAAGGGAAGCAGGAATTTCACCAAAGAGCTTGTTATCATGAACATCGAGAACCCACAGGTTTTTAAGCTCCCCAAAGTCAGCTGGAAGAGTGCCCGAAAAATGATTACCACCAAGCAACAGATATGTTTGGCCCCTGGAGGCTCCTATGACCATCATGTCCAAGGCCCAATTGGTTATTGTTTCTGGACTTGCTGGTTGGGGAGTCAACAATGAATCTTGGCTTTGGAAGTAGGTTACATTTGCAAGCCCCATGGGAATTTCCCCAGAGAGGCTGTTGAAAGAAAGATCCAACGCTTGCAGTTTAGTCAACTGACTAATCCAAGTAGGAAATGTACCAGCAAACTTGTTTTGACCCAATAGTAAGAAACGAAGGGAGATCAATCTTGCAAGTTGTGACGGTAGGTTGCCAGAGAGCATGTTTCCTGCTAAATCCAACCCTTCTAGAAGAGCAAGATCTCCCAACTGCAATGGAATACTCCCTGACAGATTGTTGAAGGAAAGGGAGAGGACCACCAAGTTTGGAAGCTGACCCAATTCTGCTGGGATCTCACCATTGAAGGCATTTGAACCCAAGTACACTGTCTCCAAATATTGACAGTCTGCCAAGCTAGAGGGAAGTTGGCCTTCAAGTTTGTTGTTGGCAACTGACAAGGCAACAAGGTTTGGTAAATTGCCCAACCAAGCACCAAGATTTCCTGTCCATGCATTATGGTCAAGCCAGAGCTGTTGTAGCCATCTACAGTGTGCAAGTGACTCAGGAATGCTTCCAGTCAAGTTGTTGAAAGAGAGAGCAATGAGACGTAGAAATTGGAGTTGTCCCCATTCAAGTGGAATACTTCCACAGAAGTTGTTTGAGGGCAGAATAATCTCTTCCAAAAATGGTGAGGTTCTTCCCCATGCAGGTAAGCTCCCTGAGAGACTGTTCTTCCCCATTGCCACTACTTTGAGCCAGCTAAACCTTGTAAAGCATACTGGAATTTCACCTTTGGAGGAAGACACAAGAATGAAGGTTAATTCAAGAAAATCCATCCATTAGATTGACAGAAAATTTTCTACAACACCAGGATTGAGTTGAGACAATTGTCTGGGAAGAACCTTCAATCATCAGGCACATTTTAGCTTCATGGTTGAAATCCCAATATAACAAAAGCTGAATAAATAATTTTAGGTACCTTGAAGTGAATTGAAGGATAGCAGTAGAAATCTGAGGAGTATACAGTTGCAGAGGGATGGCGGTAAGAAGCCTGTAAGATTGTTTGACTGGAGGTCCAGGAAGAGCAGCAACCCAAGATTTCCAAGACTAGAAGGAATCAAACCAGTCAGGTTGTTGGAAGAGAGTGACAAAATTTTCAGGGATTCGAGGTTGCCAAGAGACATGGGGATGGATCCTGATATAAATGTGTGATTCACATACAAGGCCTTCAGCTGCACACAAGAAAATGCACAACCAGCATGATCAGCCATTTGAACCCTTTTCCAACTGTATTAAATCATCTGGAGTTGTAGCCCAAGAATGAAGAGAACAAGGGATTCAATTGCAGCTCATAGACTGAAATCTAGCTAGCCTCCCCCCCTTTGCTGTTGTTAAACATCTCCAAACCCCTTTGCTTATCTCAACAGTTTGCTGCTGATTTTTGTCATTGATTTCTCAATCAATCTTTTGAGAAGCAGTTAATGAGAACCAAACCTTGGTGAGTTGAGAAAGCTCATCAGGAAGGCTCCCAGAAAACTGGTTGTTTGAAAGGTCCAAGACTTGGAGGGAGGAAAGCATTCCCAGTGAGTTGGGTATACTGCCGTTCAGCAAATTGTTTGAGAGTCTGAGTACTAGGAGAGAAGAGATCATGCCAAGAGACAAGGGAATGCTCCCACTCAAGCTGTTCCTCTGGAGCCGAAGCACTTTCAACAACTGAAGATTCCCAAACTGAAATGGAATGCCTCCTGTGAGACTATTGTTTTGAAGATCCAGGACCTTTAGCAGCTGAAGACCTGTGAGTTGGATTGGAATAACACCACTGAGATTGTTATGTGCAAGAGAGAGAAACTCAAGGCTTTGGAGGCATCCCACATTGGGAGGGATGATACCATGCAAGTTGTTGAAAGAGAAAGAAACGTATCTAACACCTGCCATCCCACACAGCTCAGGAATCTCTCCAGAGATATTATTCCCAGAAAGACTGATGCCCTTCAAACTCTTGATTGCCAAGAGGTTTGCTGGTATGGAGCCACTCAGTTGATTGCCTCGCAAGTCCAGGACACCCAGATTAGCCAAAGATCCAATGCTTGCTGGAATGGAACCAGAGAGACAGTTGAAGCTCAAATCCAGGCTGGTGAGATTGGGGAGCAACCCGAGCCATGAAGGGATCCCTCCAGAGAGGCTGTTGTGCGACAGATTGAGGGCCTGCAATCCTGTGAGAAAAGAAAATGAGAAAGGGATTGGCCCCCTCAAAGCTCTGTTGGAGAAATTGATGGCGATCACTCTTCCTTTATAGCACTGAACCCCAATCAAGTAACACATGGTGATCAGATCCGTTTCCAATTTGCCAATGGCACTGTGAGATGATGATGATGATGATGATGATGATCCAGCCCACCCTGCCGCTGTGCCCAGCAATCCTGCTGGCTCATCCATCCTGCCCTCCTCCAACAACCAAGAGGGCATCTGTTTGCTGAATTTCAATCGAGAGTACCTTTCAGCGAGTTTCCACCTGCTAATCTTCAGACTGGTGTTGATCTCCATAGATGGTGGTGCGCTCATATGTGGTTGTGCCAGAGATAGCAACCCCCGAACTCCTCCAGCTTGATTCCCTCCACTAAACAAGCATGGAGAAGGAGCAAGCATCTGGAGTCTCCCGTCCTCAACATCTTGCTGATCCACATCTTTACTAGTCGAGAATTCTTTTGCACCAGTCACCACCAAATTCTGACAGAAGAAGAAGAGCAAGGTCAGGAGGACACGCTTCCGATCTCTTCTTCTCCTTCCAGAAGCCGGACACTGGCATCCTCGATTATTATTCACGACTGAGGCTCCAGCAGAAGTGCCGCCGCCGTTGTTGTCGTCGAGGTGGTTCTTGACCACACAGGACCTCATTATTATTGTTTGAGCGAGGAGACAGAAGAGTCTCTCGAGTCGGCCCACAGCACCACCACCACGAAGTTCCTCCTCACTACATTCTCTCTCCATTACTCCTCATCTCACGAGCTCCTCCTCCGCCTCCTCCTCCTCCTCACAGCCATGGCCACTACCACCACTAAGGCAAGTGGCCAAACTCCCCGGCAGAATGCTCATGAATTCCTTTTGCTGCTGCTTCTCCCTCTCACCAAGTACCCTCCTCGCTCTCTTCGATGTCCGAAAGAGCATTAATTTCTACAACCAAAATGCTTGCAAACCAACAACCTCTTCTCTCTCGATCATCAATCCATTGTGATCGATCAAGAGCTTCGCTGGAGCGATCCCACTCAACTTGCTTACAAAGAATTTCAACAACAAATAACAAAACGAAAAAAAAAAA